>JASSUY010005235.1:30579-91919 GCA_032466535.1 Forpus xanthops
TCTCTGGTTATTGTTGTTATTGGTGGTGGTGGCAGCAGTGATTTGTGTTATACCTTAGTTACTGAACGGTCCTTATCTCGATCCATGGGAGTTGCATTCTTTCGGTTCCTCTTCCCATTTCCCCCCCCAGCCCCGTGAAGTGGGGGGGAAGAAGGTTGGGAGGAGTGAGTGGACAGGCAGATTGATTTATGCCTGAAACCACGACAATAAGACAGGAGATAAAGGTGTAAGCAGTATTACATCCACAGTCTGGTAAACGTCAGTGTACCCTCCTAGCAAGTAGTTCAGTGTGCAAGGCAAGGCATGGGCTGCAAGACAAGAATAGCTGCTTAGACCTTACATAAGCCAGAGAATTTCACTGGAGAGATTATTCTACATCAAACCTACCTTTTTTTTTTTTTTTTTTTTTTTGGCTGAGTATGAGTCAGGGGAAACACTGACTATACTGGTGGAAGAAGTTCATATGATAGAAAATTTGCTTCATTTCCCAGTTTCCAATGGTTAGTTGCATCCACCTTTCAAACCATGTGCCTGACTGTGGTTGAAAAGATCATAAATATTTGGACTGGACAGCTTGCATATTTTGAATTCAGCCAACTGACCACCAGCTTAATGGGAGTTTCAAAGAAAATTAATACTTTATATTGGAGGTTTACGGTTCGATGAGAAACTTTTAGCATCTTTATTTTCCCTCCTTGTCTAGACTATTACTATAAGAAAGGTATTACAGTTCTAGTTGGGCATTTCTTAGTGTCTGAACAAAAAATCAGCTGTGGAAGCAAATGGTAGATACATTTTTCTGTCTTTGAGTGATCTAATTTTGTCACTAAATTTTGGCCTATGGTGCATGACCAACATTGCAGGAGTTTTTCACATGCATGAAAATGAGAGAAAGACACCTCTATCCCATTACTTTTTGACTATGAAGGAATTCAGCTTACCCTGTGTCCCTAGGTTTCTAGAAAAGGATTGCTGATGGCTTATTTAGAACGTGAACATAGTTGCTATTGCAGTGACTGTCTTATGAACAAGTCTTCAAATCATCCGGAGTAAAGTAACTGACATAATACATCAGAGTAGTGACCCAGCAATCCTGGTGTTCTGTCTTTAACATCACCTGGGACTGGCTGTTTCAGAAAAAAAGAGTAAAGAGTATTCTTACTGAAACTTCATCAGGTGGCTTATTTGCACAGTCATTTTCTACTAGTATCATGATATTCGTACTTAGAGTGGTGGGAAGTCTCTTCCGCCAACTCAGACTCTGTATGTTTCTTCATCAGTGGCCTCCAAGCACTTCAAGGAAGTAGACACAATCTTGTAAAGTTCACCCTGCTCCTGCCTCTACTCCTCAAAGACTGTTTCTCACTCATTATTGCAAGTGGGCGAGTGCCTTTTTCAAGCCCTGTAAAATTGGAAAAGCTAACAGATGGTAGAGATGGCCTATATGCCTGAAGTCCTTTCATATCACTCTGTCATGTTTCCAAATCTACTTTCCAATGTGCTTTCCCCTGGAAGTCGTTGGAATATTCGTGTTGGTTTGGATTATTGCATTTTCCTTTCCCATTTTTTTTTTTATTTTTCCCAGATGCAATTTAGAAAAATTAAGATGCTTTGCTGTCATGTAAACATATATTAGATTTTGAAGGAAGAATAATTGCTCAGGTGAAGGCTTGTACCTCCTGCAGCATGCATCAGCGAACTATAAGACACTTTCAGTGGGATCCATGTTTATATCAAATCTACTGCTTTCATTACTTCCCATGTGGCTATCACCACATAGTTTAGCTTGTTTTTCCATGTTACATATTTTGAAACTGTGGTGTATTGATATCAATACAAACCTCTGAGTAGTCTAACATAATCACTACAAACATCACCATTACCTAGTGGTGGTAATCAGAGGGGTTTCTTTCGCATGATTGGGTCAAAAAATTAATGTTGGGATGTTTGACATATAGAGCATAAAAAAGAGTCATAGAAAAGAGAGTTCCTCAACTCATTTTGCACCTGTTTGCATGAGTTTGGGTCTCCCAGTGATTTGAGCACTCTGTCACCTCTCTCTTATGCTGCTGGTTGTGATATAATAGAGGCATTAAGCCTAAGCAGGATTTATGAAGCTGGAGTTGGCTCCTCTCTGCTGTCACTATTATTTGCTGGGTCATTTCTATCAGTGTTGACCAAGGCTTTAGATTGCCTCCAATGAGATGAGTTTTCTATCTGTCATAAGGGACCATAACTGGTCCTTTTTGTACAAGCCAACAGCATGAAGATTGTTCATAAAAATAGCCCTTTAAATTTTTAGCACACTGTTTTCTCTTATTACCAAGGAAAAAAAAAATACTTTCCTCGTGGCTAGTAGGTAATAAAAAAATGATGCTGGTGACACCTACATGCCTTTCTGCAAAATGTACAGATCTACAATGGTCCTCAGATTAGTAACATACAAATATTTTAGAACTGATGTGTAGGGATTACACAGAAGTGATAGGGAAGTTCAGGTGGTGAATTTTAGCCCAGATTCTGTAGCAAGTAGCATCACTAACTATACTACAATATCAGGCCACCTTCTAACATAGATATCTATTGAACTCAATGTCAAAATTACTGTTGACTTCAAAGGGGACAGAGCTGGGTCCAGCAGCACTTGCAATGCATGCTTGTTGTTTGCAAATAGGCTAAATATGACAAGACTGGACCTTCAAGGACAGTACTGGAAGGAATGGTTAACAAACTGCCTGCACTCCAAAAATAACCCAAGGACACTGAGAAGGTGTGCCCAGTACAACTGAGACTTTGTGACAGGCATCGAGGCCTAAAGTAGTAGAAAAAGCAGGCTGTAAATTTCATACTGATACAAATCTGTGACCTACCTTGTGAGTTTTCCATTATTTTCTTTGCATATTATGAGACCTTTCAGTATCTGTGTGTGGGTGCCCATATATGCTTTTGTGGGCACTTAGATGTTCCTCTCTGCCCTGGAGTGAATTTCTCAACTGTAGCTGAATTCCAGAGTTTGGAACACAGCTAACAAATAGTGCTAGCAACCAAATTCAAAACTAAATTATCAGTAGTAATTTTTTAAATAAATTAACAATTTAATTTTAGTATTGCATTAAACATAAAAATTCATTTCTTGATTTTGCAGTTGTCATTTGTAATAAGCTACTTAAAGTAGCTGAACTTTTATCATAATATGACAACAAATACAAAGGTATTTCTGTTAGCATTTGAGAAAACTTGGAGGATGTTATCTCTCTGGACTTTGTATGTTTGGACTATCAATGGGAAAAATGGTTTGCATAAGATGAGTAGAGTCTTGTTCTCTTCAGACAAAAGTGTGAAATTCAACAAGAAGTGAACATTTATTGACCCTGAAAAACTTTTATAGGAAGTGTCTATTTTCCTTTCTGACAAAGCAGGCTTAATAATGTTGAAACAGATATCAGTCCTCCCATCACAGAAGGTCAAGATTTTTTATGACAATTTTTTGCTGGAAGTTATGGATTATTTGTTGAAGACATTAGTTTTTGTGAATTTCCTAATTAAAAAGAAATTACATTCTGCCCTCCCTCCCACACACACAGAGGTGATAGTGCTTATTTACATTTGAAATCACCTTTCAGCTTCCAAGAGCAAATTTTAAACAAAGTGATGCAAAACAACTTCAATGAATCCCAGCTTTCTCACTCATGCTTCCCTTTTCCTTCATTTTTTATGAATGCTTTATCCCTGGCAGCATTCAAGGCCAGGTTGAGCAGAGCCTTAGGTGACATGGTTTAGTGCAAGGTGTCCCTGCCCAAGGCATGAGGGCTGGAACTGGATGATCTTAAGGTCCTTTTGAACCCTAACTATTCTGTGATTCTATGATTTTTCAACAATTCACAAAAAATTGTTCAAAATTTTGCATGCTCTGATATAGAAGGAGAAAAAAATCAGGAGAAAAAATCCCACAGGATAAGAACGATGTTACCTTAATCTGCACCTAATTTGTCTCTTCAGCATGCATGGACATTTCTTGCCCTGGAAAATAGGGTATTATCAGTCAGCTGAATAGCAGTCCACTTCTCAGGAGCTTGGGTGCTCATGATCTGCTGTGGAGTATACATTTTTACTGTCAGTGATGGATTTCTGCAAATTTATCTCCTTCCTTGTGAGACAGTATTTTCTTACAGCTTCTTAGAACTGTATTCTGTTAGCAAGATGGTTGGATGGCTTATGCTGCAGCTATCAGGCCTACATATGTGCACTAGAAAAGTACATTATCTTTGCTTCAGGGATCACCACTGCCTGCCTTTATTTATACTCCACTACTGTACCCTCCAGCTCTGTTATTTCAATAGTATTCTTGAAGAGGGCTTGATCCAAAGTACATTGCAGAATTTCAAACTCTAAGAGTGTTGTGGCAATGTAGCAAAAATGGTTATAACTTTTGAAATGCTGCAGAAATTTTAGCGGGAAGACAATGAATTTCTTTTCAAAAATGTCACAAACAAGTGGAAGTGAATAGAAAAACTGGGAAATCATTAAGATTTTTGCAGAAGTGCCAAAAAAAAAAATATCAAACAAACAAACAAAAAGAAATCCACAAACAAACAAAAAAATCCAAACACCAAAAAGCCATCCTAACCCCCTCAACAGGTTGAGTTTTGTCTAGCTTTAATCAATTCTTTATGATGCCCTCATTACTCCAGGTTTCAAGGTCAGTGTATTGAGTCTTCTATCTGGAAAGGACCTTTGAAAGGAAGTGTCATTATACGCAGTGCCTATATGGATCAAATATGCACTTGGTAGATTTACAGACTGGTGTCAGTGTTACCTTTATTTATCTGGGACGGTGATGATGCTGTGTAAGCCATTTTAATCCAAGAGAACAATGCACTGAGATTTTTTTTTAAGCATTAAATTCTGGTTTACTCAGGGCCTTCTCCACCCACTTTAGATGAGGGAGGAAAAAATCTTGGCAAGCAAATGCTCTGAGGGGGCACATGGAGGCGTGTGTAATCATCTTGCCAGTTTAATTAACAGTGCTTTTGACTGATATGTGTTAATGAGGATAATGTACAGTATGGAGGGAAAGAACCCTGTGTGCTATATTAAAGGGACAGGTGCTGGGCATACTGGAAAGTTCGTGCTACTAAAAGGAAATAAAGTGTTCAAAATTACTTAGAAAATGAAGGAGATAAAACATTTCTGTGAGTTATCATAAGAATGTAAATCTGTGTGCCCAGTTCACATGCCTTCAAAGTGGATCATGGTGTTAAACAGGGGACTGGAGAAAACCTGCCCATTGGCAGTACAGTTCTGTATAGACAGGCAAGGGCTCCTGCCTCCCTGTGCCAGGAAAACCTCACCAAATCAGCTCACCTGTGTAAATGCTTTCCTGTGCATAAATGTTTGCAAGAGTGAGACTAAAGTGTATTGCATTTGACATTCTGCACTACTTCCTCTGAAATTACACCCTTTATAGTTAAGAGCAATCAATGAAAGATTTCCTTCTGCATAAGGGCCTGATCGTTTGATGTTCCAAGAGCCTCCTGCAAGGTGCTGAGTGCCCTCAACATTATGTGAATAGGATTGGGCACTGGCATTTTTAATTATTCTTATTTATGGAATACTTTTATTCACTTTCCTATGCTCTGACAGCAGAACTAACTACATGATTCATTACCAGCCTGAAAACAAAGGTAAGAGTTCAGTGTGGCAAGCTTATTTATCATGAAGATATCCTTAAAGGTTGCAGTGTCCTACCAGGGGCTTCAAGCATTTATAAAATTAATGTCTTCCAACACTTTTTACTCCAAAAAATGTTGGATATGTGTTTTTCCTAGAAGAAATCTTCACTTGCAGGAAACAATGGCATTGGTGGTCCAAGAAAACTAGGTTCTAACTGTCTCAAGCTACTTTGTAGCATTATTTTTTTCTTGCTGAAATGCAGATATTCTAGTTTTGATATAATTCTCTGTGTTTAATGTTTACACTCTTTAATGCTTTCTATTCATTTTTTTTTCCAAAGTCTTCATTTTTCTACAAGATTTATGTATTTTTAATCATGCCCTAAAATGTGAGCTACAATTAGAGGTATTTACAGCACTTTATTTCTTTGAATACCTTGAATATTTGTTATGCGTGTTCGTTGTCTTAAACAAAAATCTGATATTGCTACATATGTAGTGTATTGGAAATTATCCATATCGGTAAGTATATATATGTATGTTTCTGTAGCCAAAAGAAAGATGACCATGTGTAGATAGCCTGCTCTCTCACTTTGAAAATAAGAAGCAATCACCTCTCGGAAAATATTTCCTCTTCTATCACATCTGTACTTGTTTTCTGTGAATCTACTGCAAGTCTAAAAATGGCAGAAGAGATGTACAGGCTTATGATAGGACCAATGAATGGTAGAGTATCTATAAAAAAGAGAAGATGTTTGTATTACTTTCCTCAAAACAAAAAAGAACTCAAAAAACCCTGCAAAAAAACAATCCTCTCTTTTGCTGGGTAAAACCTGTTACATGACCAGTTCATTGATAGGATGAAAACAATGTTTACCCTCATAGAACAATGTCTTTTTTGTGCAAACAGCCTTAAATCGGTGCATTCTATAAACCTTAAAGTTTTTGGAAGCTATTTTCTGAAGTTTTCTGCCTGTGAGAAACAAAGGGTACCCCACAGAGGGATGATTTGACCAGTGGTTTATCAAAATAATTGTTAAGCAGGGCTAGAAAGAAAATGACAGTTACCTCTTGGTTTAGGTGTGATTAATTCTAGATGTAGATTTTTAGTTGTTTTGTTATTCAGGAGGGTCCAAACTTGTAAATCTGTTTCTCAAGAGAAAAGTAAAAATATGTTTGTTTTCTATTTGAATTGCTTCTACCAAAAGTGTCTAAATGTGCCCAAAAATCAGGATGTGGAAATGCATTCTATTGTTTCAATTTTAAGTGTCAGTAGAGCAGATTTTCATCAGTGCAATCTCTTTTTCTCCTGTATTTCTTCAACTAAAGAGGGGTTAAAATCCAAGGAAATGTTGGCATAAGATCAAATGAGTATAAACTGGTTGTAAACACATCCAGGACAGAAATGAGACGATTTATAACTACCAGAGTACTAAAACTTTGGAATAGTTTTCAAAAAAAAAAAATCTAATGTGCTTAAACAATGAGTTTGATAAATTTATTAACAGAATTATATGACCTGGTTACTTCCATTAGCCATAGGCTGGATCAGATTGCACAGGAATTCCCTTCTAATGCTGTTTTCCTAAAGTAATTATGCAAGCACCAGTATTTGTGCTGCAGAGATGCAACACATTGAAAAAAACTCTAAATAAACAGGAAACAAAGCAATCTGGTATCAGCTCTTACCTGTAGTAAATGGACATCAATAACCTTCAGACAAAAAACAGAAACTGGAACAGAACCCACATGCAGGCCCCCCAGTTTGACTTTCTTTACTTCTTTTCACAAATATGTCAGATTTCACACATTAATTTTAGTATTTTTATTCAAAACCAACATGAGCAAAAACATCATCTGACTGTAATGCTATTCATTTTAGGGTCAGTATCTCATCCTTCCTGGACAGCTTTATACATAATAAAATAACTAGCATCCAGCAGAGTTGAAAGCTTTCTATAGATCAAGGATCAGGCTCACAGTTTTAGGATCTGTGCCTCAGCAAAGCATCTGTTTAACCCTACTTAACGAACATCATTCCAATTGAAGCATATGCCTAAATGTTTAGATGACTGCAGACAGCCTTCGGCACATGCTTGAAATTAAGATTACGCCCAAATGCTTTATCAAACTGAAACCCTGCTTAACCCCCAAGAAGTACAGGTTATTAACAGGTTATGTTGTTTGAATAATTATCAGTACACTGCTTTTTATTATTCTGATTCATGTATTAAAGCTTCTGTTATAAACAAGCATCTCAAAAATATTGGATAAAGTTAATGGTACAAATATTAAGCCATTTGCGTACAAATAAGAAGAAAAGAAGAAGAAACAAAGAGGGGAAGGAATAGCTTTAAACATCACTATTATGTTCATCGTAACGCAGTAGATATTAAACTGTACCAGACTACCTGCCTTTTTGCCACTTAAATAATGAATAATAATTAAAGTATAACATTAATCACATTGATCTTACCCATTATTATTTAATGATGTCCCATTCTTTTTCATTCAAGCATTTCTGATATTGTGTGTTTAACCATCTCTCTATCAGTTGTATCCCTGTTAGTCTTGTTTTTCCTACAGTTTGTTACAGGATTCAACCAATACTATTTCCTGTGTTACTAGAGCTTTTTTTTTCCCCTTCTGTTTAGCATTCCATTATAAATTTCATTATACTAATTTAAGTGCACCTAACATTTTCTCTCCAGATTATAGATAACTGTTTTGGCTGATTTTATCAACTGGGAAGAATGTGTTTTTTTTTTTTTTTTTGTCTTTTTTCCCCCTTACATTATTGTAGTCTGAGTCTTTTCCCTCTCTTCTGTATTATCTGATATATATCCTGAAACATTTGTGATCAAGTTTTGAAACAGCAGGTGTCAAATTCTCAGACCGAGTATAATAATCACAATGATTTGAAGAAAAACATTGAGCTCCATGGAGGTGGCAATAAAGTCAGAGAACTAAATGTGTCATTTTTCGAGGGATGATGCTATTTACAAATAAATGCTTAATAAACCCAGATCTTGCATTTTTCTTTTCCATGACATTATGTTTCATATACAAACACAATACTTTTATTTCCATTGTAACTTTTCTACTTTAACGCATTCAGTCCATCAACAAATAACAAAGGTATACATTACCTTAGAGTTATAAAAATAAGTCCTTTTATACACCCATTGCAATAACTTTTACATTTACCTCTAACACTTTTAATAAACAGAAATAATTATCAATCAAAAATACGGTCTGTTGAGGGTTATGACTCAATTATTTGCATATATTTTAATTTTGAAAATGGATTTTACTGTTGAAAATAACATTAGTGTCTCTGTTAGAGAACATTTTATAATTAGGCGAATACTGTACCATAAAATACTCATCACCATAGCAATGGTTTTTCATAGGGCATAAGTAAGTTGATAGCAGAGGCAATACATTCACTACAGAGACTATTGCGGTTGAATAATGTAAAGTTATAACTTCTAGTAAAGCACCTACTAACATAAGAAATCATGGCACAGTCACACTACATATTGACATTAAGAGTCATTTTAATGAAATACATTAATATTTTATATAGCATCTTTCATACAAAGCATAATAACGTTGCAATGTCTGACATCGTAGTGCCTCATATACTGCTTCTCATCTTGAAGGGTCATGTGCTTGTGTGTGTGCAACCATTCCTGAAACTCCTTTATTTATTTATATGTATTGTTCTAATAGTAACCATTGCAGTATCTGAATTGCCATGAACTTCTCCCTGGAGAGCAGAAAAACAGTTGTTTAAAAGCTGATTGAGTCCTTAAACATTTGAATTCTGGCAGCAAAAAAAAGGGTTAGTCTGTCCAACTGAACTCCAGAACAGAAATTCAAGTAGGCAGAATGCAATTATCCCAATTTGAAATCAGGCATAGCACTAGGGATGCTACTGTGAAAATTACTGAGGACTTTAATGGAGGCAGATAGCCAAAAAACTTTACTGTTATTTCTTGTTTTAACATTTCCTATACACAGCTAACTCAAAGTACCCAGAAGCAACACAAATTTGTTGCTCACTTGGAATAATGGTTGCCCTTCACTAAGGCGTATGCTGCCTGCCTTTCCCTAAGTGGCTCTTCCACCCAAGGACTGATATACTACTGCTTTGCTGAACTTGTGATAACTTGATAACTGACTGTCTGGGAGGGCAAGATGAACATGGAAATAACAACTTGCTTTGTACAGGTAAACTTGAGACTTACCAGGATTAGAAAGCAAGGAGGGTTAATGTATGTGGGAATTTGTGAAGGGCACAATTGAGGACAGTAGATCCTCTTCCACTGAGCAGAAAAGTCAGTCACAAGCTAAAATAGACAGGCCAGCATGATAAAATACTGGCAAGCAAAAATAACGGCAGCTCCAGTACAAGAGTCCAGCACAAATTTAATGGATAGGAGTGCTCCCACTGAAGTCAATGGGACTTAAATATTCACGGGCATATGCTTTAGAAATGGATTCAGGCATAGCCAATAACAAAAGCATAATGCTCGTGTAGGTGAGATGTTCCATTTCAGTGGGATCTTAGTGTCTAAATAAGTACTTCATTTAATTGCAACAAGGCCTAGTAGCTATTTTCTATGCAACATTTGGATTACACCTCTGGATTTTTAGCTCCTTCTATTTTTTTTTCCTATATTTTTTCCTTTATTCTTTTTTCCTTTATTCTTTTTTCCTTTATTCTTTTTTCCTTTAGTGGTGACTGGAATATATTTGTATCAATCACCACATCTTCATGTAATGCAGTCAATGGCATGTTTTGGAGAAGACAAAGACTGAGGCTTGCTATACTGGTAAACCAAAGTTCTATAGGGTTATTCAATCTACTAAAGACCATAGAATAGTTTGGGTTGGAAGAGACCTAAAAAACCATACCGTTCCAACACCCATGCCATGGGGAGGGACACCTTCCAATAGACAAGGTTGCTCAAAGCCTCATCTAATCTGGCCTTAGTGGTAAGGGGCATCCGCAACTTATCTGGGCAACCTGTTCCAGTATCTTACCACCCTCACAATAAAGAACTTCTTCCTAATATCTAATTCAAATCTACACTCTTTCAGTTTAGGGTATTCTTGCGTGCCTTTGCAAAAGTCCCTCTCCAGCCTTCTTTTAGACTCTCCTTAGGATACTGGAAAACTGCAATAAAGTTCCCCTGGAGCCTTCTCTTCTTCGGGCTGAACAAGCCTAACTCTCTCAGTCTGCCTTCATTAGCAGAGATGCTCCAGCCCTCTGATCATCTTTGTGGCCTTTATTCTGGACTCCCTTCAACAGGTACAAGTCCTTCTTGTCTTGCGGGCCTCAGAGCTGAATGCTGTACTCCAGGTGGTGTCTCACAAGACCAATGTAGAGGTTATCTCCATAGGCCTGCTGGTCACACTCCTTTTAATGCATTCCAGGATACAGTTAGCTTTCTGGACTGCAAGCACACACTTTCAAGTTATGCTGAGCTTCTTGTCATGCAGCATTCCAAAATCCTCCACAAAGCTACTCTCAGCCTGTTCACTGCCCAGCCTGTATCTGTGCTTGCGATTGGCCCAGCCCAGGTGCAGGACCTCGCACTTGGTCTTGTTGATGTTTATGATTTTCACATGGGCCCAGCTCTCACTTCTGACCAGATCCCCCTGGATGGCATCCCTTCTCTCCAGAGTGTCAATCACAGCTTGATCACCACATCTCTGTGATGCCCTTAAGATTGCAGGCATGCGTACTTCTCTAAGTCCCCTTGCTTATTCCCCATGCTATGTACATTTGAAAAGAGGCATTTAAGCTGGCCTCCCAATGAAGCTGACTTGCTGATTAAAGTGGCTGCAGCTCCTTTGTGCTGCTCTTCAGGTGCTCTCCTGCTGACCTGTGACCCCTTTCCAGGCTCTGGCGACTGGTACATGTGGGATGAATTGAGGTTCCCCTCCCCTGATAAATGGAGTTCATATGTCTATAAAACATCATTTGTTCTCTGCAATGCCCATATCACACTCTTTCATTTGAGTATTTTTTTTAAAATGCTACTGAAAATAAACAGAGCTCTGAAATTTGATAGAAGTGTTCTGATAGCATTCGCTGTCTTCTTCTTTTCAAGGTATTTCGTCTTTAGTGACCTGATGATATAATAACATGACATCTCTTCTGAGACTGAAGTCACTGAGAGCTAAGGTTACTTGGTAACAGGTCAGAGTCAGAAAGAACTTTCCGTTTTTCAAATCTTCTGAGAGCATAGTTTGAGTATGCATTTTAAAATTATTTTATACCCATTGTTTGTTTTGTAAGTGCATAAGAACTTAAAAATACAGAGCATTCTTTCCCTTGAAATTATCTCCCAGGGATCTGCCTGTAAGTCACAGTGTTTCAGTTTGACTTAAGCAAGTTTAATTTTTTTTATAGCATGAGAAATTTGAGGCTTGTGTAGTATCAGTGTTAGGAACACACTTTGAAATATCATCAGGAAAGGAAGGGACTTGTTATGAGAGGAGAGAACTGGCTGTGTATTTTATTTCTCTTGCAGTGCTTCTGAACCCATGATATTTAAAATGAGACAAAAGAAGAAACCCATTTCTATCATGGTTGTTTTAATATTGGCCAAACAGTGTCAAATGCATACTGAATTCTTGGAGTAAAATCCACATGAAGAAGTTGTAATCTAGGGCTACCATGGCTAACGTATTTTTTTAAAAAAGAAACATATTGATATAAATTACACTGATAATTGTACATGCGTTCTATTTCGAAGGCAGGAAATCACTTAACATTTTTAACAGCATCCTGCATAACCAGGTCGACATTCTAAAAAAGACATGTTTTGTTTCAGTCCTGTGCCTTTTTATTAGCACATCTTATTACATTATGGTTTGAGATAAAAATCACACCTTGGGCAGATGAATACACTCAGTTTCACCTCCTTCTCCACAGGTGTCCCTTGAGGTACATTGTTATGTTACAGTATCACACTCCTTGTCATATCTTATATCTTACTTGCAGATTGTGGTAATATTTGGAATCTTGACAGGGTGGGCACAGCCTCTGAGCATCAGTGCCAGTTTGCACTACTGTAATGCTCCACTGCACCAGTCCTAAAGGCAACAAAAGCACAATGGTACTGAGGACATATCTGGGAAATGCATGTTGCCCACTCTGCATTATCTATCATCTATTTTAAGAGTGCAAGAGCAACCTGCCTGTCATGTCGGTGATACTGCCAAGAAAACAATATAGACTGCATGAAAAACTTAGGGGTTCACTGGCTTTTAGGGTGCAGCACTCTCAGTGATAGACGTAGAGTCATGACCGCTCTGCTGCATGGTGTCACGGCCAGAGGAGCAGCAATGGTGCAGGCTGGAAAAGGGGTGAGCCACATCTGTGGATGATCCATGTGCAGCATGTGGAAAACCAGAGCTGAAAACTGAGGTTTCTCTTCAGTGAGTGAGGGGGGAGAGGCAATTTCTCTCTTCTCACTGTGAAGGCTAGATAAAGGACTGAAGGGATGTCATTGTGGAGGTGGTGGTGGAGAATGTTGCTTGTTGTTGATCAGTAGGTTTGAAGAGGTGAGATTTCAGAAGGAAATTAAAGATTTGGGATGTGAAGAACTGTACAGGAAAAAGAGGAAACAATCTTTCATGTACTCCAAGTACTTTATGCCAAGTGAAAGCACATAAGGATGCTTGCAAAAAGGTCAGAAAAATGTAAAGGGAAATTAAAAGTCAGAATTTCCTACCGGATAAATGACAGAAGTCAATCTTAAAGACTCCTCCTTGGAAATGGGTATAGCAGGTGTTGAAACAGTGGAAAGAAGTAGAGCTGCATGTAATGTGGGAAGAATGGCAGCAGGTCCCTGGGGAGGATATCTGGGGTGTGCCCCTCATGTTAGCACTCACTTGTGGACAAAGGCCCGTAAGCTTTACGGCAAGTTCAACAGTCACAAAGCAATCAGTACTGGGCAGGAAGAAATGTCCCAGGGACCTTCAGGAACTGTCCCACTGTCTTTAGGCAGTAGGAGCCATAAGACTTGGGACAGTAAATTCAGGTTCAGGCTGTTCCTTGCAAGGCTGTATCTTACATAACACAGCCACAGTGACCCATGTGATAGCCTGTACATGTAGAGGCATGCAATTTAGAAGGTGCTGAGGATTGCTGAAGTGATTTTAAGGGTCTCTTCATTCTCTGAAGCAGCCTAGCAACAGGAAGATTGCAGAAGTCCTTAAAATGTCACAGAGTCATAACCAAGTCCTTCCGATGGACTTAAATGTGTAAGTGTTGGCAGCAAGAGGGGTTGTGTGGCAGAAAAGATCACCTCAAATGACCAATTTAGAAACATGAAAAAGCAAATTCTCTGGGACAAGAGTGGGGAAAGAAAAGCTTTCACAAGAAAAAAAAAAAAAGGAGTTCTCTGTCAAATCGTAAGTCCATTAACGCACTTTAGAGTTATTAAACAAAATCATTTTGAAAGTGGTCCAAAATTACGCACATATTTTTTATTCAAAAATATCAAGCTACTCTAATGAACAAAAGTGAGACTGCCAAAGTCAACAAACCTGAGCTGTTCAAACTTTAGCTTAAGTCTCTAATGCAGCTTCTTAAAAGAATGGTTGATTGAAGTGACCACATAACCGGGATGTGTGGTTTTTCCTTCTTTGGAACACTTCACAAATTGATTTCTACTTTTGATTCTACTTAATTGCAGCTGTTAGAAGACCCACTGATGGATGAACTATCACAGAAAAGGGTATAGTCTGGGGCATACAGTATAGTATAGATTTAGATATATAACCCCCAATTAATGCTGAAAGAGTTGTTCACTTGGCTCTCCTGGGATAGTAAGTATAAACACAAGAAAAATCACACTATCTATAGGACATGCTTTTTTCTGCCTTCACAAACATGCCCACATTTATTTTGAGTCTGATTCTGCTATGTTTATCTTTGCTATGTAATATGTTTGTTTGTTTTTTTGTTTTTTTTTTTAATAATCAATATGATTTAAATATGTATATTTTAATTTGGCTCTGGTTTTATTTCTTTCAAAGTAAATTTGGTATGCTTCAACTGTCCTGGTTGCAGTCAAGAGAGGAGGCTGTGCCAGTGATAACAGTTCTCATGAAGGAAATTAATTAGAGGATGGACACTCTATAACCATCTCAGCCACAGGTTTTTACCGAAAACTCTAAGAGTTGGGGCATGTGTATTTTCCTTTCTATTCAGTAAAAGACCACGTGCTTTTGTTATTGATGAGGAAATAAAGTTCACATCCTTATACTGGTAGCTCTCTTTCAACTGCTGCTGCTTTGTAACCTCCCTTCACAGGCATGCAAGAGAGTTCAGTGTCCAACAGATCTAGGGCATCTTTAAGTTATTGCATAGCTTCAGAGTAAGGATAATGTTATCTAAAGATTTCCTGGCTGTTAACCTCAGCCAGCTTTATCCATTCTAGCATGAAAAACACCCATGCACGCTACAGTTGTGTATTTTTTTTGGATTTAAACACTGTTGCTGGGCATGCAAATAGCAAGCACCTGATGGATCTCAAATGATCAGAGAGTATGCCCTTGCTCAGACTCTGGGAGGAATAGATAGGTAGGCAGCTCAACAAGTGTAAGAGATGGGGGGCTTCACACAGCATACACAGCTCCTGTGCCATTAATCACAAGGTAGAAATAAGCATGGCCCCACAAAATTTAACCTGCTTGGCAACACTGCTTGAGGCAGGAACAAAAGTTTAGTCATGCTATTGGATCTGTCTTGGAACTGTTGTGCACTTCCAAGTGTGGGAGGTCATATGAGTATATCTGAAAAGGAGCGAAAGCTTGCTCGACCATGTCCAGCAGAAAAAGCAAATGTGCAATCATTGCAAAAGCCACTTTTTTCTTTATTTTCTGTTTTTCCTCCCTTTTACTCACACACTTCCTCCCCCACCCCTCTTCTCTTTTGGGTCATGCATGTCTGCAGGCCACAGAGAATTGAGAAGCAGCCTGGGAGATGAAGAGCTTATGGAAATGAGCTCTCCTCCTCCTCCTCATGTGGACTGCTAATCCTGATTCAACAAGATTTTTAATTCCCTCTCCGTGGCTGTGCAAACAATTTGCTGATCCCTGAGACTTGCTCCAATCCATGGCTGGAGTAACTCTCAGGTGCAGCTGTAGAACAGGATTTTGGTTAAAGTCAAGTTAATAAATATTTGCCTAATAAACCAGACTCTTTAAGTGCCAAATAAAACAAGCCCAGGCTGGGGGGGAATGGAGGGAAAGAAGAGGAGGAAGAGAGGGCAGGAAGACGCAGAAAGAGGGAGAGAAAAATACCCGAGTTTTTAAACTCTCATTTAAATACTTTTCACTATTGCTGATATTTTATGTAACACTGGCCTTATTTATGTATTTCTGTATTTTGCTTTGATGGGGGATTATTTTTCTCACTGCAGTCTTATTTTGGTTGATGCAGTACGCCTGCTCACTTTCAGATATGGCTGGAGAAGCAGCAGCTTGAGTTGGGTGACTGTATTTAAAATGAGTAATACAGAATGGCTTTAAACTTTAATATTTCACATAGACATTAAGTTTTACAAGTAATTTATTTTGTGAGATGCAAGATTCTGCCTGGACAGTGGTGATTTTGAGTAACTTTATGTTCATTTCCCACCTCTGCCATATTATTTGGACTGTGTATTTTCCAAATACTTTATCATTGTTGGATTCTTTACTAACCATGAAGAATATCAAGTGAACTCTTTTATATCAAGGCATGGTTTTTTTCTTCTTGTAATGATTTTAACCTGTATATTCTTCAACAAAAAAACAGAAGCATCTACTATATGAGACATCACCGTTATTAATGAAAAACTTTATATATAAGACTAAATAATTTGTAAAACCGTGATTGTTTCCCAGCTAAAGTATATTCAGCTTGGATCAGATTCACAGTTGATGTAAATGAACATTCCTCCATCAACTTTAAATCAACTTTGCTCATTTACACCCACTGAGAAACTTGCTCAACCCTGATGTTATTTCTTTTTTTTTTAAATTGGCAAAGAAAAAGTCTCCTTTTAAAAGTCAGATGACTGAAATTTAGAATCTTGGTAAAAAGAAAAACAATCAAACAAAAAATCTCCACTTCAAGTCCTTGAAGAGAGCTGACATCTTCTCTCTTTGATTACAGTATATTTAATTGAACTTCTAAGTGATTCTTCAGAAAAGAACAGACCATATGAATTTAGATTTGTCAGGGTTATTTCTATTTGAAGACAGATCTCAGCAGGTTTTGAAATAGGACAGAAAAAGAAATGTTGAATTTAATTATGCTAATTTCCTGATTTTTTTTTTTTTTTTTTTTTTGAGTAGGGATGTGAACACTACATACCTGTAGGGCAATGTGATTGTGAATCAAATGTGTCTAGGACTTTATTCATCAATTTTATGCCGCCAAACAGATGTATTTGGTGAAAGTTTTATTTATTACAGGAGTGCTGGGAGATGAAAAATATGCTTTCACCACTTATACCTAGTATATTTAAACCTTGTTTATGCATGCTTACCATTTCCAGTTCTTCTGAGTTTAAATTTCAAATATGCTTAGATATAGAAATAATTGCAACATGTCAGCAATCTCAACATGGGCTGCATCAGTAACGGTACTTTGTATGCATAACATTTATTAACAGAAATTATGATTATTTTGTTAGATATGAAGATACTAAATGCCATAAATTCTAGTCAACACCTCACACGTTTTAAAATAGAAGCAATAATTTGCTTTTATTTTAAAAATAGAACCAGTATTGATGATTCAACATTAATTGTGGTTTGACTTTGGTATTTTAGGAAAAGGAAGTGAGTCTAGGACCTGATCTAATAATGAAAAGTAGTTTCCATGGAAATCTAAGTAGAGAGGAGTTAGGTTACATCTGGCTAATTTCTGCCATGACTTCTAGGACTTGGTAAAAGCTCTGGGTTAATATAAGGTTGTGTTCATATCTTTCAATATTGCAAACCTGATCTGCAATGTTTCAATGGTCATATGGTTCTCTGAGAGTGCCTTCACTTGTATTAATACTGATGTTTTCACGGAATAAAGTTATATGAGAAAGTTAAGCACCACACTTACATAAAGCTAACCTAGCTCATGACTGTAAGTGACAAAATGCTTGACAGACAATTGTAGAAATCATGGAATCATAGAACAGTTTGGGGTGGAAGGGACCTTAAAAATCATCTAGTTCCAATCACTCTTCTGCAGGGAGGGACGCCTTCTAATAGACAAGGTGGCTGAAGGCCCTATCCGACCTGGCCTTGAACAGTCAGGGATGGGGCATCTGCAATTTCTTTGGGAAACCTATTCCAGTGTTTCACCACCCTCACAGTAAATACTTTCTTCTTTATATCTAATCTACTCTTTTTCATTTTAAAGTCATTCCCCCTTGTCCTATTCCTGTATGGCCTTGCTAAAAGTCCTTCTCCAGATTTCTCGTAGGCTCCCCTTAGGGTATTGGAAGGCTGCTGTAAGGTTCCCCTGAAGCCTTCTCTTCTACAGCCTGAACAAGCCCAACTCTCCTAGTCTGCCTTCATAGAAGAGGTGCTTCAGCCCTCTGAGCATCTTCATGACCTTTTTCTGGACTTGCTCCAGCAGATCCATGTTCCTCTTGTGTTGGGTGGCCCAGAAGTGAATGCTGTACTCCAATTGGGGTCTTACTAGAGCAGAGGGGTAAAATCACCTTTCACAACCTGCTGGCCACACTGACTATTAAATCAAATGAGTAAAATGAATGGGACTGGGCCTTTCGTTAATGAAATATGTCACATTAAGTAATGTAAAATACATGTCAGGGACATTGAAATTCATGGGACAGTATGGAACAATTTAAACGCTGCAAATATCTCTTCCCAGGTTCCTGCTTTGATTCTGATTCTGTATTTTTTTATAATCTGGATCACCACATCCATTCTGGATAGGAGAAAAGAGAGCCTCTCCAATTACCTGCACCAGTCTCACACTCTACTGACCTTCACCCAGAAGAACCTGGCAACCCTGGTTTTTCTATATGGAGGTTTGTATTTCAGCAGTGAAGCTGGTACTTCACAGCTCATGTCCTGCTGAAGTCATCATCAGCATATTAGATAATTGTTGACGCATGAACCTAATTGTTGAGTGGGGAGGTTACTCCTTTCACCTGCTCCTGATAATAGCTCTGGACAAGAAACTGCAGTGTTTGTTTTGGTCAAGAAAGTAGTCTTTAGGACCCCTGATAATTCATTAATCTTTGTGGAACCAAGTGCATTTTAAGCATTCTGAAATATAAAGAAAAAAAAAAAGCCAAAACCAGACAGTGACATCCTTATGTATTCTGTGGCTTTGGAAATCAGGGCACTTATTTAACTGCTAACCGTAAGCACCCACGTTTGAAGACACAGGTCATAACTTGATACGAAAAGTGACACGAATCTCTTTTGCTAGAGTTATGTGCTAGGCAAGCAGTACACCTCCAAATTAAGCCATCTGCTTAAATAAGCCCTCCATGGACTGTGTCTCTCTACACATACTTGTGTGATCCCCCTGAGGTTAATGTGTTTTCATAGGTGTCACAGAGCAGTGTTCGGCTCTGTCAGCCACTCAAATTTAAAAGCTCTCTGTCTTGGCCTGCATTCTGGCTCATAACAATAGTAGAATTTCCTGATGTTTTGGGACCTGTTAGATGTTGTCATTTTCTCCTCATTTTGTTACTTTCTGAGGAAATGCATTACAAATAAAGCTGCAAATAATATTCAGGTTGTGGCACCTAGGAGAGAGCTTTCACAAAACATCACAGAGGAAATAGGCGCACACGAAACCTGTGAAGAAAATACAGTAGGTTGTGCATACACTTCTCCCACTCATTGTTTGCAATTTGCGCCATTTGTGTCAGTGTTTGTATGTAGTCCTAGAAAACAAGGCACTGCTTCACTGTGAAACATAGCCGTGGGACTGAAACTACTGAAGAGCTTGTGACTCTACTTCCTCTCCTTGACTTTACTTGCTTATAAAACTCTCTGTGACAGAGTGCAATTCTACCACCATTAACTTAACCTAGGCCTTCACAGCAGTTTTATGCGAACTTTCCTGATTATCCATGTAGAAAATCTTCCAGCCTGCTTCAAGAAATGCCTTTATCAGCTGATACAACTATAATGGATTGTACACTGAGTGCTAGCCTAGCACAACCCCCAGAGTGAACCCCTTGCTTGTAGTAGGAATTTAGTCTAAATCTCTTCGCTCTAGTTCAGGAAGAACTGGGATGTGAACTTGGGTGTCCCACCTTTCAAATGAGTGTTCTCTCTCTCCCTCTGCTGTTGACAAGACAATAGTGAAAAAAATTCCCATTCAGTTCTCAGGATGAGATGGTTCTTCAGTTCTGCAGAACAAGCAATAATTAAACACAAAGCTTAAAACCAAATAAGTTCAGATGAAAACTTTCAATGGTACACATTTTGAGAGAATATTTGATTGTTTATTGTTTGGATAGAGAGAGTAATTATGATGCTCTGCAGTGAATTCTCCAAAAAGGAACCCTTTGTTTTTAAAAAAAGTATTTAATTTGAGAAAGACCGAAGTTCTGCAATATGGCTTAGATGATCACAATAGACCTTTCTGACCTTGAAATTTAAAGTCCTGATTGAGGACCATGCAATTGCTGACCTGGAGCAAGATCTCCTCTATTATCTTCTACAATCAATCTCTTGCTGGATGCACCCTGCCCACATACTAGAGCATATTTGCTTTCATTTGATGCTTTTGCAAATTACAGAGTTACCAACTCAACTCACAGGCTTTTGACAGCAACTGCAAGAGTGAAAAAGAACTTATCTCAATTGCATGTATTTTTTTTCATCAATCTTGCCTTAGATGTGCAGGGATCTTATGCTCGTCAAGTGTATTCAAGTATGCATTCTAGAGCTGGCACTTTACAAAGCTAATTTTCCTTGTCAAAGCAAGCAAAAGCAATTACATAATGTAAACATTTGATTCACTTTCATTGTGTAGACTGTATTTTTGTTAACCCCACATTCTTAAAAGCACGTTCATTTCAATGGAAAGTGTATGCATTTGTGTAAAGACTGTGAGGTCAATTCTCTCCATTGGTGCAGTCTTGTTGCTCCCAGTGCCACTAATGGGAGTTAAGCATATGCATCAAGGGGCTAATATTGAATTGATGGGCTGATCTCACAAATTGTTCTGTAAGTCCCCATCCCTGCAGTCAGCTTCTCTGGTATGTCTGTGTAGTGTGAAGAGGTTCTTAATTGAAAAACGTATTTCCACTGTTCAGTACTTAACTCTATATATCAATCTAATGCATTATGCAAAGAGATTTATTTATAGTGCAGATGCCAGCTGATGGAAGCTAGAAAACAGTCTTAAACTGACCTTATCCTGGTTCATATTACAGAAACCATTAACTTGTATTATCACTGATTTGCTGTGAAAAGGCTCTGGGGCATTACAAGTATTCCCCATGCTCCCCCTGTCCCTCTGTGTCTTTTTGACATTGTGCCACCCCATTGTTTAGAAATTAAAATATACAGCATTCTCCGCACTGCATGCAAACAAATGTGTATTCATGCAACCCATACGAAATAATGGTGTTGACCTTGTTAATAGATACTCTCCATCTAAGACTAACTTCTTACTGCAGTGAAGAGCTACTAAATACCTGTCTTATAGACATATAAAACAAAATAATTTAGGTTAACTTCTTCTCTAGCAAAAACTATATTCCAGCCTAGTGAAGGGATATCAGACACGTCCTGTCTGCAGGTAAATGATGTATCATGCCGTCATCCCTGCATGCATCCTGTATTTGTACAGAAAGAAATTCAGAAAAACTAATACCTATTGTTGAATAATAGACTTTGGGATCCTGTTCTGAGACACATCAAAACGGTTAGTCCTGTACACTCTGCCTGTTACATCCCACCAGTATCAAAGTTACATTTCTGTTTTAAGAAAAATTAGATTCTAGGTTACTGCTTGGAGATATCTCACTCTCTTGCTCCAAAGAGTAAGGGCTCTTCATGGACAGAAAAAAAACCTGATTGTATTAAACGTTGTGCAAGGGTGCAGCTATGAAGGACTGCGTAGAAGGGTTGTACTGCTTCCAGCAGCCTCTTTTCCTCACAGGACTGTAATCTGGGTAATAGCACCTTTTGTAATCTGGGTAATAACACCTTTTCCTCAGCTACCAGTTCTTATTTTGGGTGGAATTCAGGCCAGTGCAGAGGCCTCAAGACCTTAATTGGTGCACAGGCCTTTTTCTAAGGCTCTTCAAATAATGCTGGATTTCACCCTTAATGAAGTATTGAGTAGGCTGCCTAGGAGTCTCAGGGGAAAAGTACTGGAGAGCCCTGGCACTATTGCTCCCACATTATGTAAACCCACTCCAGCTTGCTCCATGCTTCTGGCTCAGTGCCTAGCTTTGTAGACAAATGTCAACCTGCCAAATATCTTCCATTTGCATTCCAGCCCATTTCAGAGACCATCCAAACCAAAAAAAAAAAAGAATAAAAGAATAAAAAAAGAAAGGGGAGAGGCAGTGACTTGTCGAATTTCCTTCCTTGATCCCTTAGGGAAAAGGGTTATTACTGAGTGTTGTTCCATAGGCACCACCGTGAAGAATACGTGAATGGGAGGGAGGGAAGGAGGCAGAAAAAAATGCCTTTAAATAATAAAACTATCAGTAAGCTTAAAAATGTAGAGCAACATTTCAGTCTCAAAGCTGATCATATAGGAATTATTGTACATTCTATGGTTTCCAAGGAACTTATTCAAAGGCTATACTTTTCTTTTTGCATTCACCAGGTAGAAGGCGTATTTTCTGGTGGACAAATTAATAGATTCACAGGAAATTTTATTTCTTAATATATGAACATATGAAAGTGCATAGACTATTAATCTCTGAATATAAAAAGGGGTTTAAAGCACTGTTATGGGCCTTGTAAGCTAGTAGCTGTAGTGTTACTGCATGAGAGAGGCTCTTTAAAGGCTAATTCTCAGGAGAAACTAATTCACAGGCTTTCAATAGTCCTCTTGAGCAGCTCTACTGACTAGATAAGGAATTGAGGGAGACCAGTTTCCTCACTGAGATAGCTGGAGTTTACCACTGGGGAAATGAGCCTAAGAGCTTTACTCATCTTTTCAGTAGAAGGAGGAGTAAATGTTACTGCTGCTCCATGCCTGTATACATTATGTGTGACAACTAAATGCAAATGAGAGATGTTTGCCAGGGTTTAGAGCTGGTACAGGGCACCATGCTGGATATTTCTGAATCAGACAAACTGGAGAATTGGACAACTGTGAGGGAGAACCGCTGATACATGTTTTTGTTGCCTTCATGGCTGGGCATTTGATAAGAAATGTAGCAGCTGACTCATGCAACAACCTTGTGACCTGGCCTGCACATACAAGGAGCTGGTGCTTGCATGCAGGAGGATGAACTTGTGCTGTCTTGTGGAGATTTAGCAGGCATCAAGATAACCTACCTCATCTCCCTGCAATACATCCTGTTTGCATTTGTAGATTCCTAAACACCAGTTCTTACTAAACCCATTTATTGTTGAGCTGATGGGATGGGGATCCAGTTCAAGGCCCTTTATGTTTCTGAAAACACAGTGATAGACAGAAAAAAGTCTTGGGTGGATTTCATGAATTCTTGTTACTGCCTTTTAATACACCCTCTGAAAAGCCTCAGAACATCTTCTGAAGCACAGCACGACTATGCCTCACAGACAGCAGCTGGGGACTTGTTCAAGTTTACCAGTTACTCTCTACCCATGTGAAGCTGTTCCTTGTTAGTCACTGCCCTTTCTCAAACTTTACTCTGGTAATTAAAATATTAGCATTGGGAACAAGCTTCATCACCTCAGACCACAGCAAATAAAGATGATTATGTTATAAACCGACATCATAGAAACTGAACAAAAGCCACATGCCTCTAACAACTAAACAAAGTGACTTCCTGCTTAAAAGCACCATAACACATGCATAATTAGCTAATTAAGCTACAAAATAAATAATTATTCAGTGTAAGAATGAGAGGAAGAAAGAGAAAAAGAGTTAAAAGGTTACACACAGACACATTGTTTTCCTCTGGAAAGATAACTAAATCATTCCACCAGGAACTCACCAGCTTTCTTTGTGCTTTTCATTCAGGACTGTCTACTGAATGGTATGATAATTACACATATCCACTAGAAATGGCAATGGCTGTTAGCTGTGATCTTTCTGGGTGATGAACAGTCTGCCTTGTCCGCCCTTCCTACACATTTTTTTTTTTCCTTGAAAAATTGCATAGGAGTGCTTAAGAGCACAGAGGTGCCAGGCTGACAAGGCTGGGGCTGTGCCTTAGGAGATGGCTCTTCAGGTCTCGCTCCTCTCCAGGCTCCCTGTGTAGTCACTGGCAGGTGACCTGGGGCTAGATTCAGGCAAGGACCAGACACCCATGAGTCCTGGCAGAACCCCCTTCCAACCCTCACTCACCTGCCACTTCCCCAGAGTTCCCCACATCTGGATAGAGAGATCCCCCAGTGCCTGCAGCTCTGCTGCTGGGCACAACACCAAGTGTCTTAGTCCTCAGTAGCTCAGCACCTAATTCATGCTGTTTGGATGGGGATCTACAGATATGATATTATTCTGTGTGTGTGGTCCCCCTCAGGGTTTCAATCTGGTGAGTGATCTCTGAGAATGCACAGCCACCAGAGGAGCAGGACTACTGCTCCTGCTGCGAACCCAGAGCTCAGGACAAGGAGACCTTGGCTGAGTTTCCTGCTCTGCCTGAGAGCCTTTCAACCCACCTCTCCAAAAACAGGGAAAAGGTGCTATCTCTATCTTTGCTGTGGAAGCTGTTCTACCTTTTTCATCAAATAATTACAGATTCATTAGAGAGAGATAAGGAGATAAGGAGATAGCAAGACAGAGCATGACTCTCTGGTGGTTTGAGGCCCTCATCTGGAAGGGGAGGGGGCAGACTCAGGCTGCTATCCCTGCTTCAATGACTATTTAAGTATTATCCAATGTCTGTTTAATGTAAAACACACAAACACTCATTGAAACAAGAGACTGGAGCCCAGGCCTCCTCCCTTCCAGGTGAGTGCCCTAACCAGGAGGATAAGGATTCATGCTTGATCTTGCTTTCTCGCTTTGGCCAAACAAATCCCTAAATGTTTCTTGCAAAGTGAAACAGATTCAGCAGGAGGAACTGAGAGCTCCTGCAACAGCTGGGAGTGGCTGGCAAGCAGAATTCCTCCAAACACAGGAGCATCTCCCAGCTCCAGTGTGGGTGCTGTGACCCTGACTTGCATAGGGATGGGCAGGTGGGGAAAGAAAACAGTATGGGGAATCCCTAACCTCTCTCTCTGCCCTCTGAAGGAAGGGTGCCTAACCCCAGGGGAAAGGTTGACTTTGGCTCCACTCGAGCCATGGAAAGCCCCTCAGAGGGTAGATCTGTGCTCCTACTGCTGTTGTCCCAGGTGGGAACTTCTTAAGAATGTTACACCATAGGTCAGGCATTAAAGAAATTCACCCTTGTGCCACTAGATGCTGCAAGGCTGATTTTTTTCCTTGCACAGACACCCCTTCATGTCCTTGTGCCTCAGCTTCTCCTGAACATATTTCTCCCGCAGTCATACAGCCTGTTTATTTTGGTCTCTGCCCCTCTTACAGTGAAGGTGTACAGCTCCCAGCAGTGCAAAATAATCATTTATATCAAAGCTTTCTAGGTATTTTCAGACTTGATAATAATTAGTAAAAAAGAACCCTCTTCTAGAAGAAAAATTCTTAGAAATAGGGCATGAGGGCATGTTTGGGCATTTTGTTTCAATGTGAGGTAGTGCTCAGGCTCTAGCTAGATTTAGCAAAGGAAGATCTGACCCTGAAGATTTGTTCACTGAGCCATAATCACCATCCTGAGACTGCTAACCTAAATTATCTTCCTACAGCACTTATTTTGATTTGGCCTAAATGAATTGACTCTGTGGTAAATAGATGCATATGGAGACATAGGTTTCTCTTAATAAAATAGGGTACTAAAATATTATGGCAAAATGTTTATCTGGGTAGTGAGATCATACACTTGCCTAAATCCATTCACTTGAGTACTGAATGTTTTCTCAAATATCCCCTAGTGCATATCTGGCAAGATCTCAAAACATTCTTAACACAAATTGTCTTCGATCAATAAATACCAGAACAGAAGTGTCCAGGAGGAGAAGATTTATGATATGAGCAATACAAACACACCCATAAATCAGGACAGGAACACTTTCACGTAGCACAGTCGGCGTTTATGTAAATCACAGTAAAGACAAAAATGCACATATAGGATATTTAACCAATGACTTACCTTTCAGCAGCTCACATTAACTAAATAAAACCTCAGAATTTGCTCAGGAAACAGATGAACATGATCTCAGGTACCTCAACTGTATTTTTTTACCCGTAGATAATATGTTTTTTTGTTCTTTAATTTCTCTGAGGTAGTGAATTGAACGCTTCAGTTTTGTAATTGTGTTATCAATAAAACTGAAAGGAATTGCAGTCTTCATTTATCACAAGTCTGCATTTTCTTCAGAAGACACTAAACTATTAATATTGACCTCAAGTTTCCTGCTGCCCCTTTTCTTTTTCTCCTGGATTTCCTTACCTCTCCCAGCCTGGCATGTATTTTTGGGACAGTGCATGCAGTGTGACCAGGAGTGTGTGGGGTAGGTAAACAGCAAAGTCATTGTAAAGAAAAGGAATTGTGTCAAGGAAACAGCCACTTAAGTGCTGCAAGGGAAACAAGACAGCATACAAGATGGGTAGTATTTGAGCTGACTATGACGCTAAAAATAACAATAACACCAAGCAAACCTCAGCAGCCCATCAGGACATCATAAGGGAGATTAAAGAAGGTGTACATATTAATGCGGGGCACATGCAGGCAAAAGAGCTAGATAACTGGTTTTGCAGTCCCAGCATCTCTCGCAGTCCCCTCATTTTTATGTTATCATCATGTGATGCATGTTTTCAAAGCAGAACATTGTCACATGGCAGCCCTCGATTTTAGTGCTTGTGAGTAATTCTCTTGTCCTGTCAGAATCAAGTAACTTCCTCTTTACTATCAATGTGTGGTCTAATGTATATATCATGTCAGTGCTGCACCAGTCTGACACACACATTAGATGCACTGACAGTAAACAGGAAGTATTCCAAAGTTATTAGGCAGGAAAAATAAAACAAAGCCTGTAAGCTCTTATTCTGCAAAGCTATCAGCTTCTCAAAGATTTTTTCCTTGTACTTCTTGATGTTGAGGACTGAAAATATGCATAGTAAAAAGCTTTGTTTTCATAATCTGTAAAAGCAGGAATAGATATGGATCTCCATGCTGAAAAGAGAAAGGACCTAGGTGAATTCTCATTTCACTGAAGGTGATGTCAAAACAATCATTGGTTACCTTAAACCTGCCAACAGTTAATAACTTTACCAGCTTCTGAAAAAGATTGGAACCTCTTTTTTCTATCAGCCTACAAATTCACATTTCTCTTCTCTTGTAGGCCCCCATATCCTCCATGTCTGGTAACTTTTCACAGTTGAAAACTGCATTGTAACTCTAAAATGGATTATATTTTTTTAACTATATAACTTATCTTGGTTTATATGATATCAACTATTTTTCTTCTCTTTCAGACCACTATATAACTACAGTTTTCAATAACTGTAGATGAAGTTGCTCCAGCCCTGTAAATATCAAATTACCTGAAAATTTCTATCTGTACCTCCTCCAGAATTATGTAAATAATCTTTAACTTAGAAAGAGCTGATCCTGAGAAGCATTTGTTGGAGCCATTGTTACAAGGTAAGGCTCAACAAGACATGTGGCATCTGAAGGAAGAAAGGTGACATGAGGAAAAGCAGTAATCTTCAGGTAAAGAAAATGGAGTTTTGATTGTCCCTGTAGGCACTTTGGTGTGGCCTGTTACCTCAAGATCTTTCAAAAGGTAAAGAAAAAGAATGCGATATTTTTATTTTTATTCAGGAACACTACATTTAAGAGAAATTCTTGCAGTATGTCTTGCTAAGGGCATGAAAATATTTTAATGAAGAAAGATGGATTTTAACCTTGACAGTGCCATTATTCATTGGCACCAAATATTGTATTACATTTTAGACAGGCTAAGGGTTTTTTGTGAGATGAATCACTTTCTTGGGGTCTTGATACCTTTGGAATCTATCAGCACAACTGTAAGACAGGACAACATAAAACGAAGTGAAAAAGCAGCTTACATATAAAGAAACACAGCCCATATTTTCCAAAGTCTTAAATATCCATATTTTCTTATGTTTCCCAAAATTCATTCCAAAATTATTATTGCGTACAGTCTTCCCTGGTCTCAGCTTTGGAAGTCCACTGGGTGCTTATTAAAAGCACGTTTTTACACTGAAAACTCTCCTTTATGAGTAGAAAGGTGTGGGTGCACATTCTGTGCTTGCACAGTTGAGGCCTGGACTGAAAGACAGCCATCACTGCCAGCACTCTACGTGACTTAGGCCAGATTTTGATCTGTTTGTACAAGGACCACGTTTTTCATCTGGTAATGCGTACTTCACTTTTAATAGTGGGGTAAGTAATCATATAGGGCATGTTAATGTATGATCTAATGCATGAGTCTTTTAGGATATTTTTCACATTAACATCTTTAGTAAAGATCCCTTTTCCTCTTTAGAACCACTGAAACCTGTTTCTTATCATTCACACCATGTCTGCAAGAGAGGTTGGGGTATGGGGTATGGAAAGGCCATCTGAAACTTGTAATGGTGGTGGCGAATTTCAGGCAGCCTAGGTAACAGCCCAGTAAAAAACACAAGAAAATTAAATAAGACTAAAACTTATTTCCATCCCAACCTTGGGCAAAGCAAATTGCCCATGTCTGAGCTGAGTAGCTTTCCCAAGGATACCTTACATGCTCTGGGATGCCTGAAGTGGTTGTGAAAAACACATGGAGCAAGGGTAAATTTTAGAAAATTCCCCAGTGCTATGGTGGGGCTTACCACTTAGAAGTGAATTTGAGTATTAATCCTAGAGATATGAAATGGGTGTCCTCTTATCTGAAGTTCAGCCAAATTACAAGGAGCTGGAAATTCCAGTGACTTTAAGACCACACAGCATTCCTGCTATTAGTGTTTTACCACAGTGAACTACTTCAAATAAAACCAAAAAACCCCAACCACCTTCAAATCCCACTGAACTCTAATAGAGAGGAAGACTGAATGGGTAACAATGTTTTAGGTTACTTTTGAGCAAAGGCATGCTATGATTCTTGTTATAGTTAGGCCAGGGTAAACTGCTTCAAGTAAATGATCTTCTTGCTGCTTCCGGCTTTTCAAGCTCTTGGAAATATATTAGCTTTTTCTTTTACTTTTCCTAAGTTAGTTAAAGAAAAAATAGGAAAAAGCTGTGCTCCTGGCTGGAGATACCTTCATGCCATCTTTCACCCTTGAGCAAATTTTTCATGCCTGAGTTAGAAAAACCTCAGAAAAATAGGTGGTGATATGTAAGGTAAACATCAGAGGACCTTGAACTACAGTTCTGCAAAAGGTGTTGTGAACCTGACAGAACAGACGATTAACCAGACAAAAGCCTCTCTGCATAGCTGTTCATCTTAGCAGGGCCGTGGTGTCTTGTGGTGGGTAGGATACAGACACAGGAGATAGAGCACCTCACACCTGCTCATGTTTCAGCTTGTTGAGTGACCTTTATCAGAGTATCTGTAAAAGAGAATAACAAATGCCCATTTTTACAAAGATCCTTAGATAAAAAATGCCGTGTATTTTTTAAATATTAGCATGCATTAGCGTGCAGGTTGATCTCTAGACCCATTCCCTTTTCAAACTTACATACTGTGGAACTAATCTCTTGCAAAAGCATAAAATATTCTTGGTTTTCCTGTGTACTCCTCCTCTTTTCTGCCTTTCTTAGCTCTGATAAACTTTCTAAAAATATGCTGAGAGTGTAACTCATCCTGTATATAATTTTAGAGATGAAGCTTCTCAGGAAGCAATTTTGTAGAAACATAAGGTGAGTTCTGGGTATCATGAGGCTGGCGATAGTAAGGAATAATTTTGAAAGACTTATCTCTTAATTGGGTTCCTCTGTTTTTCCTGACTGACACCTGAAGTAGAGACACAGTGACTAATGCAAGTGGCATCTGTTATATGGTCAGAATATTAACTGTTATGGTCATTCTTGGAAAGATTTCTCAGAAAAGCAATGTTTCAATCTCTAATAAAGTCAGTGGAAAATCAAGAACAGAAAATACTTTGTAGACTGAAAGCAATAGGGCTTGTAGAGCTGCAGCTTCTTTCCAGGGGACTGCAATATTGCATAAGCATACTATACAAAAGAGAAGTTGACTGAAAATGCCTAACCTGTAAGGACCCTTTCTTTACTTTTTCATTCTGTTTATGGACTGTTATATCTGTTTAAATGTTGTAGGGAAACACAACATCTATCTTTTTTCTCTTTTCTTTTTTTTTTTTTTTTTAAATAATTTAAGGCAAGAAACCTGAGGAATTAAAAGACTCCTGGCCTTGGTTCTTATTTCGTAAAATGGTCCTGCTATTCACCAAACTGAACAACGCATGTGCATTTTAGAATACTGAAAAGAGATTCAGCTCCTAAGAATAAAGAAAAGTATGCATCCACATCTGCTCTGTCTCATTCACAACTATTAAGGATTGCAATAGTAGCTGATTTATTGCAAACATCAGCCTGCAGCTTATTAACACTAAATTAAATTGCTTCTCCTTATTTACCTTATTTTTCACCCCAAAGAGAGAAATGTAGTTAGATGATTCAACGATTCATATTGATACTCCAGCCAAAGAGCCAGGCGCTCCAGCCAATGAGCCGGCTTTGTTTGGAGCTTGGCTCAGATGCCTCTATACAGACAGCAGTAGCATGGGAACAAACAAGAGGAATTAGAGATGTGTGCACGTCTATGGGGGTGTGATATAATAAGCACCAAATAAACATGGTAGGATGCCTCGTATGACTAGAGTGTTGGAATGGAAGGTTACAGGCTCTTTAGGAAAGACAGGTCTGGCAGGTAGGGAGGGGAGGTGCTATTTGTGTTAGAGATAGGCTGGAGACAGGTGAGCAGGCAACAAATAGTTTGTGGATCAGGGTTAAAGGGAGAACAGTATTGGGAGACATTATTGTAGGGATCTGTCACAGACTGCCTGATCGAGAGGACTCTGTGAATGAAGCGCTCTATAGACAGATAGGAACTGCCTCATTCTAGAAGGCACTTGTTCTCATGGTCACTTCAACCACCCTGATATCTATTGGAGGGAGAGTATGGCCTGGCATAAGCAATCGAGGAGGTTCCTCAGTTGTGTGGAAGACAAATTCCTTCTGCAAGTAATAGAGGAGCCGATGAGGAGAGGTGTCGTGCTTGACCTCGTGCCCACTAGCAGGGAAAAGCTGGTTGGAAATGTTATGCTCCAGAGCAGCCTTGGTTGCAGCAATCATGAGATGGTCAAATTTGAGATCCTCAGGACAGTGAGAAGTGTGTGCAGCAAGCTCACTGCCCTAGACTCTGGGAGAGCAGACTTTGGCCTCTTCAGGAACCTGCTTAGTAAGGTTCCATGTGATATAGCCCTAGAGGGAAGGGGAATCCATAACTACTGGCTGATATTCAAGGATCACCTACTGCAAGCTCAGGAGTGTTGCATCCCAACTAGAAGGAAGTTCAGCAGGAGGGCCAGGAGACCTCCTTGGATGAATAAGGAGCTGCTGAGGAAACTTTAAAGGAAAAACAAGGCTTATAAAAGGAAGAAGCAAGGACAGGTGACCTGGGAAGAATACAGAGATATTGTCAGGGAAGCTAGGGACCAGGTTAGGAAAGCTAAGGCTCACTTAGAATTAAACTTGGCTAGGGATGTTAAGGATAACAGGAAGGGATTCTATAGGTATGTAGTGAATAAAAGACAGAATAAGGACAACTTGTGTCCCCTCCAGAAGCTATCAGGAGAACTGGCTACTCTGTATTTGGAGAAGGCTGAGGTTCTAAAAGACTTCTTTACCTCAGTCTTCACTGGCAAACACTCTGATCACACCACCCAAGTCTTGGAAGGCAGATGAAGGGACAGTGAGAATGAAGACGTTGGGCCCACTGTAGGATAAGGATCTGGTTTGAGACCATGTTAAGAACCTGAATGTACACAAGTCCATGGGTCCTGAAGGAGCTGGCAAATGAAGTTGCTAAGCCATTGTCCATCATATTTGAAAAATCATGGCAGTCAGGTGAAGTCCCTAATGACTGGAAAAGGGGAAATACAAACCTCCATTTTCAAGAAGGGGAAAATGGATGAGCAGGGGAGCTACAGACCAGTCAGCCTCACCTCTGTGCCTGGCAAAATCTTGGAGCAGATCCTCCTGGAAGGCATGCTGAGGCACATGAAACCCAACAAGGTGCTTGGTGGCAGCCAGAATGGCTTCACCAAGCAGAAATCCTGCCTGAGCAATCTGGTGGCCTTCTATGATGGGGCTATGGAACTGACGGACAGGGGTAGAGCAGCTGTTGTCATCTACCTGGACTTGTGCAAAGCATTTTTGACACTGTCTCACATGACATCCTTGCTTCTGTGTTGGGGAGACATCAGTTTGATAGGTGGATAAAGAACTGGCTGGATGGCTGCACACAAAATATTGTGCTCAATGGCTCAATGTCCATCTGGAGACCAATAACAAATGATGTCCTTCTGGGATTGGTGTTGAGACTGGTCTTGTTCAACCTCTTTGTTGGTGACATGGACAGTGGAATTGAGTACACCCTCAGCAAGTTTGCCGATGGCACCAAGCTGTGTAGTTTGGTTGATACGTTGGAAGGAAGGAATGCCATCCAGAAGGACCTTGACACTCTTGTGAGGTGGGCTGATGCTGACCTGATGAAGTTTAATCATGACAATTGCAAGGTCCTCCACCTGGGTCAGAGCAATCAGAGGTCAGAGCAAGCACAGCTACAGGTTGGGAAGAGATTCAGAGCAGCCCTGCAGGGAAGGACTTGGGGGTGTTCGTTGACGAGTAAACGAACATGAGCCAGCAGTGTGCTCTTGTAGCCCAGAAAGCAACCGTATCCTGGGCTACATCAATAGGAATGTGACCAGTAGATCGAAGGAGGTGATCCTGCCCCTTTGCTCTGCTCTCATGAGACCTCACTTGGAGTATTGCGTGCAGTTCTGGTGTCCCCAACATGGAAAGGACATGGAACTGCTGGAACAAGTCCAGAGGAAGGCCACAAGGATGATCAGGGCACTGAAGCACCTTCTGTATGAAGACAGGCTGTGAAAGTTGGGTCTGCTCAGCCTGGAGAAGAGAAGGCTGCATGGAGATCTCATACCAGCCTTCCAGTATCTGAAGGGGGCCTATAAGGATGTTGGGGATGGACTCTTCATTAGGGACTGTATTGAGAGGACAAGGGGTAATGGGTTCAAACTTAAAGAGGGGAAGTTTGATTGGATATAAGGAAGCAAATCTTTACTGTTAGTGTGGTGAGGCACTGGACTGGGTTGCCCAGGGAAGTTGTGAATGCCCCATAGCTGGCAGTGTTCAAGGCTGGGTTGGACAAAGCCTTGGGTGGCATGGTTTATTGTGAGGTATCCCTGCCCATGGTAGGGAAGTTGGAACTAGATGATCTCAAGGTTCTTTCGAACCCTAATGATTCTATGATTCTATGAAATGTATTAGTTGCACATATTAAGTAAAATGCATTTAACATCATTCAGAGCATGAAGAATAAGGCAAACTCAAAGTATAGTTGGTTAAGTAAACTAATTAAACATTTTCTGTGTATACTTAAATAATGCTCCATCTTTAACATGAAACAATTGGCTTCTCTGTAATTAACCAGAACACTCAGGGTACTCTTAGTGTGTGGGTTAACCACCATCTTTGTTACTTCCTCCTCCCTTACGCGCCATGTTATTCATTCTCACTGAGGCAATTCAAACAGATATATATGTACATATTTTATGACTCTTACTGTTTCTTTCTCTAAAACACAACTTTGCAGCACTGAAAATATTTCCTCCTTTTCAGCAACTGATGCAGAGATAACAGGGCATTGGAGCATTGCTATTAATCCAACCAAGCTCATCATGTTTTAGCAGCATGATGAAATGCAGTGAGATGCAATCATTTACGAGAAAATAAAGTGGTATTTGGAGATCAATATAACCTTGGTAACATTTATAATTTGGCGGGTTTTGAGATAATTACTCCTAATCTTACACCACTGTTTTTTGAAGGAAATTTATTTTTCAAATGCACAACTTCTTTCTAGCATATTCAAGTCTAGTAATATAATGTTTCCTGCTATCTAGATAGGTAAGGGAAGACGAGAGCAAGTGAGTAGTGCCAGCAGTTTAGAACATTAACGTCGGAACCAGCTGAAATCCTACTCTGAGACTTTAAAGTTTCTTTTGTGAAATGGGAACCTCATGTTTGTGAGACAGCAAGGGCATAGGCAGAAGATATTTTCCATACTCCTCTTTAATATCTTAGATGAGACAATTATTTCTTTATATTTCTAAGTTTAAGCCAATTCAAACTTGCTTCTTTTTCTCGCATTTTTGCCTCAGCTTACTTTCTAATTATAATTCTTCAAGTCAGAGTTTGAATGAAACCGAATAATATTTAAATTTATTTTCAGTCACAGACCTATCAAGCTTTTTTGAGTGCATGAAAAAGAACTTCTGGTATTAGCCATACAAGATTTTAGCTGATTAAGCCAGGGCATTTCTTCTAATCACAGATTTCTTTCATATTGCGTCTTGTTGGCTGGATTGTGACTTGCAAATGCCACTAATCCAATGAACACTGGCAGTTCTCCATTTTTTTGCATTTCCAAAGCTCTTTCTCCAACTTATGTGACATTTTGATGCCTGTAATGCTATCCTGTCAACATTTATAAATTGACACATGATGTTAACATTATTCAAATTCACTGCCTTCACTGGGCTTCCATCAGGGGTGAAGTTGGCCCATGAACTTAAACAAAGGCTTGTATTAGTAAATTCTTAAGAACTAATTTCAATTATATGTTGCAGTACCAAGTAGTATTATGCAGCTGCCACTGCATGAATGCAAGGATGACATGAAACCCATAGCTATTCAACTTTGGTAGTTATTCTGAAATTCATGAAAAATGAATAAATTGAAGAAATTATTCAGAAACAAATATATTATTTAGAAACATTTCTGTTGTATTCCATCTGATTGCCTACTGTACTGGTGATACAAAAACTTCAATGGGTTTTAATGCACCCAACAAATACAAAGACAAATTCTTCTCTTACCCGTGAAGTGCCAAGTTTTGCACAAAAACATAGCTAAATGCAACACCTTATTGTTAGTTCCCTAATTGTTCTTCTGTATAGCACATTAGCTCCTTCCACCATAGTCTGTGAGATGAAAGGTACTGCTATGATATCTAACCACAGGGTCCCTAATAAAGCACACTATATTAACAATAGACACCTCTCACTTTTCTGTACTCTTCCATTATTTTATTGTTAAAAGAAATTATGCTTGAACAAAAGCTTAGTATCATAATTCTTTCTTTTTGGGCATCTGATGCAGTTCATGTCACAATACTCCCAACAAATGGAGTTTTGCAACATTCTTCCAGGTATTTTTCTTTATACACCAAATAACCAATCAGGTCATTTGTCACAGAGAGTGTCTTAAGTGCAGATTTTCTAAATTAATGAACAACATTGAGAATACACACTCTTTCTGTTCAATTAGTGTAGTGATTCTAAAAAAAGCATTCATACTGGACCAGGGGTTCACCCACGCAGTATCCTTTCTCAAACAGCAGCTGCAACTGCACTTGTAAGAGCATGCAAGTTGAAGACATGGTAAATGCATATGATCTTCCCTTGTCATTCTCCTTAAACGTCCTCTTACTTTCAGCTTAAAGGACTTTTTCAGACTGATGTTTTTCTGTTTGATAATCTGCAGATCTTTCTGCCATCTCCTGAAACCCACATAAACGCTCCCCATCCTTCTCCTTTAGCAATATGTTCCATTGGGCTGCTATCTGCTTCATAAATACCTCCTTTTGTTTTTTAGACTCTTTTTCTCGAAGGACCTCAGTACTTGAGCTGGAAGATAGGAAGAAATAGCAGGACTCCAGACTGCTTGAGACTTTGTAAATCACTACCTCATCCTCGCTACATTGTTTATTTTCCAGGCAGCACAGTATTTGCCTCTTCCACCATTTCCCTAGAGAAGCTATTCCACACCAAGATCGTCTGACCTGTGTCTGAAACTTTTCCCATTCTAACGTATTATTCTTATGAGATGGGATCTGATCACTGCATAGTCATAAATGGCTAATAGTGGATTTGTACTGCGGTATGATGAGGTTTTCCTTTTTGTCAACCAAAATTCATTTACTTTTCTGATGACCCCTGAGTTGATATTCTTCATGGAATTGTCTTTAGCATTTTAAAGACTTTTTTTTTTTTTTTTTCCCTGAATAGTAATGGTGTGAATGTAAGACAATTTTTCTCAATGTGCTTCCTTTTATATGTACCTATATATATCACAGCTCATCACCCTAGCATTTACTCCATGTTGTCTATGAATGTGTTGAGCAGCACTGTTTTCTGCAGAATTTTACAGATGATCTTCATTGCAAGAACAGATCATTTACTCTTTACTTCTGCTTTGTACCCATTTCAATATGCAGTCCAAATATATTTTGTGGTTTCTGGACTATTGAGAAATCGAAGGAAAAGAAATTTATTGTGCATAAACTTGAATTCCCATGAAGGGGTAGGAGGGGTGTTCATTTATTTTGGAGTATTTGTAGGGGGTTCTTAAATCAAATAAACTCAAAGACATTGATTCAGGCCATTTTGATAGGGAGTATTTTGTAAAATCTCAGTGAAGTGTTCGGCCTTTGCATCTGCTAAGCAACCAAAATGGGTTTTAGCAAGCTCAACTCCCACGTAGGCACTTAAATAAAGAGCAGATTTTTCAAAGGTACTTAGTTCTCTGTAGTTTCTGATGATAACACTCTGTGCCAGTTTTTCAAATAAGTATAACATCTTTTAACAATCCTCTATCTATTTACTAATAAAATAAAAAAGGAATGGTATTTAAATCCTATAATGCTTTGTGGATGTTACACCCTTGGAATTATGCCCTTGATATATTTATGAGATGTGAAGACTTTAGTGTTTTAGTTGATCTCAAACTGAAAAAAAAAAAAAAAAAATGTTACTCTGAATTTATGCTTGGAAGGTCCTTATTTCTTTCAAAAATTTTCAGATTAAAGTGGCTCATTTCACAGAGACATTGGTCTTTGGGTCAGGGTTGTGTCTTTTTGTCTCTCTGTAAAGTGTTTAACAGTGTTTTGAGTACTAAGATAGTTGGATTAATCATGGAGTGTAAGCAAACTGATAGGTTCTCAAATCATTCATACTGCCAACACACAGGTATTTCAAAAGTACAACTGTTCTTTTCTGTCCTCTCCTTTCTTCTTCTCCCTCAAGGGTAGTAAGTTTTGATATTACATCTTATTAAAGTAATTATTTGGAAAGAAAAGTATTACTTCAGGGTGTAGAAGCCACATCCTTAGTATATTTTGTGATTTTTTTTATAGTCAGTTTTGCTGGGTTTTTCTTTTTGTTTTTGTTTTTGTTTTTTTTTTTTTTTTAGAGCTTATCTCAACTTGTCCTAAACTATTTTAATAAATAGATGTGAAAGAATTGCCCATTAAAAAATTTTGCAATTAGAATTTCTCATTTTTGCTGAGGAAGTAGAACAAGATCTGGCTTGATCTTACTGTTTGCTGGCTCCATTTGCTGAGTGACATTTCTATCCATAATCATACAAATCTTATGAGTTTCAGAACAAAATAGCAAATTGGATCATATAATCAGAAGCTCCAACAAGACTGAAGTAATGGATGACTCACTTGGGTTACTGGACCTTTTCTTTAAATTCCTAATCTACTTGGGAACTAAAAGCTTGGGCAAAGACCATGCAGACCAGTTACTTGCATACATTTTCTAAATAATGCAGTAATATTAACTTGTGTGCAGTGAGATACACTGCTGCTGGTCAAAGTGTGGAAGAGAAATTCTCTTTAAGAAAATAGAAGAGTTCTTCCTTCAATTGCTTCTTCTGCGCAGGATAAAACTATTTGAAACTAATACATATATCCTGACTTCCAGACTTGTTCATCTCAAGAGAGCCATAATGAAAATAAGGTTCTCCCTCTTACTGTCTTTCTTCTCCTTCCTATAGCTCTATAGATATCTTTGTTGGCAGAGAAGTGCATTCACTTCTGGAGTAATAGAGGTCATCGTTCCAGTGACAACACTGTGTGTCCAAGACCCTTAGTTTGTCTAGAAGAAAGAAGTTCAAATATGCATGTCCCACTTTCAAATTACTCAAAGGAGATTGATCCCGCAAAGCTATAGGAAAAGTGGAGATTACATGTGTATTATATTAACATGACAGACATTAAGAAAAGAGCAAACATTCTTTATAATTCAAATTTTGCTGTCACTATTTTAAAGGTAAATACAAAGAACAGCTGCATTTTCAGAAAGCAGAGGAATTCAACATTCTTCATTTAAAGATTTGTTTCATCCTGTACTTTAGAGAGTTGTTCAAGTTAGTATCAACAGTAACTAGCTGCTGTGAACAGTAAAATCTTGAATACAGAAGTAGAGCTGGGGATGGGGGATCAAGGGAGGAGCCAACTGAGCCCTTAAAACAGCTGCCTGCGCTAGCCACTTCAGATATCTCTTCTGAATCCATAGCACCATTGCTGTTCCAGTAATCATTTTTCATCTGCTTCGCATCCACAGTTGACAGCACAGCCTTCAATATGTTCTGTTTAAATTCTCACCGAATCTCCATGGGTTCCTCTGTCTCTTCACACTAAGAGAGACGAAAGAGAGAAAACAGCAAAGTGGTTAGAAATCTTCTGCCAAACACAGATGGTAGCCTGATTGCTCTTACAGCCTACCTGTGTCTGACTGTGGAGCCGTGGATGTTGTGGACATGTGTGCAAACAATTTCCAGGGCTCTCAGAGCATTCACCCAAAGGATTATTTCCATCTGAGCATTAATATTCTCTGCATTAGACAGCCTTGAGAAACAAATATGGCTATGTAGGATTTATCCATGTAAAAGTGTGTTTGTGTGTGAATGTATTTAAAAGAAGAGAGAAGCAAAGAAGAACAGGAAGACTCCAAAATTACACAGCAGCCTGCTGTTAAAAAGTACTGACAAACGCACTTGCTTGCACAGTGTAGGCAGTTTGTGAAAATCCAAAAAGCTGTGGATAAAAACCCACACTGGCTTTACCTCACGGCATCTTAGCATGCTCAGCTATTTGTCCCTCTCCTCCTTAGGATACAGGCACAGTATGGGATATGATTACATTACAGCAGTTCAACAAATTAGTGCCTGTCAGCTGACTTGCTATAACCAACTGCTTATGCTTTCTTCATCTGCCTCATTTGCAAGATAAAATGTATTAGCTTAAATTCTCATACAGTAGATTTCCCTTCTGAGCCAGACCTCTAAATAGTTTTTGGCATACCTGCCACAGCAAGCTGGTATGCTCTTCTCAGGGCAGGAAATATCTAGCAAAGGGAAGCCTTCCTCTTTGCAAGGAAATAAATCAACCTACCAAAAGCGCACTTAGTACATGGAGGAAAAATCCTTGCTCAACTCCTATAGAGTAAAGCATGATATTTGATTATCCTTATTATCTTCAGACAGCTTCAAATGCTGCTAGTTGTCATGAAACATACAGGCCTTTAAAAAATCTTGTTATGGTATTTGACTTACTGACCTATTCTGGCATTAAATTGCACAGTACGCCAATGCACTGTGAAAACTGAAGTCTTTTTTTTTTTTTTTATTCTATGCATGTAGAACCTTTAGTTCAATCGCAGGAGCTTTGGATCTCTTTTTCTTTCTTTTTTTGGTAAGACAAAAGAAAGAAGTGTTACTTTTCACCAATATTCTGTACATAGCTTAATTTTTCAACCCTGTTGAGGGATTTTGGGTCTTGCTAGCCATTTCTCACTGCACAGGGATGTTCTAAGTGCTCAAATTTGGACCTTGCTATGAAGTTAATATAAGTGATAGCAAGAGGCACATCTCATGGTACCACGCCAAGTTTCCTTTCTCTTTGTCACTGTAGATCAGAGCAGAATAAAAGGAAAATAAACTATGTTCTTTACTGCACCTTGGTCATGGTTGGCATTTTCCTGTATTGACCAGTTAATTCAGACTTCTGCTGGGGAAATTATACAGATGTAAAATAGTAGGTAAAAGTTCTAGATCGCTGAATCTTACAATGCTTTGTGTTTCTTTTCTCCTCTCTTCCTACCCGCCCTCAGTATCGTGTTTCTTTATGACAGGAAGGGTCTATGATCCTGTGTGTCCATGTTTTCATACACATTTTATTCATTGATTCATTACTTTCTTTTTTTTTATCCAATTGAGATCTTTAGAGAACTGTTGTCACAGCTGTGGCTTTTGCTCGGCAGCATTTAAATGCATGCTAAACAAAATATCTGTCTTGCCCATAGCAAATATAGTCAAGTTAGTTGATAAAAAGCATTATGCCACCCCAGGGTGTGATTATACTTTGAGATAGCACCACCCATAGGATGGGTGAAGGCCTTTTGATTTCGGTCCTGTGTCTAATCATGTGTTTTAACTCTTTCCAAGCTCTGGGTTTCTGTTGATTTCAGCAATTCTGTACATGTTACAACTGATATGATTACTGATATACTTGATAATGTTGCTGGCATCAACGAAGGAAAACATTTGGTAGGGATAGACAGAGCTGCACCAAGACTGCAGTTATCATTCAGTTAATATGCCAGATTATTGACAAACTTTTCCACTGCCTCCTTCTGTTGTTTTCTGCAAAGCATTAATGTGGCTGAGCCCCACGATGACCTGATCCACTGGGTTTGGTTTTTGCTAACCTTAGCACTCTTTGTTCCACCTGGGCACGTTCTCATCAGTTTTCCTGTGTCCTTTGTGCCTTGCAGCTGGAGACCTGTAATGTTACCTGTACTCATGTTTTGTTATCTTACCATTTTTCTGGGGCAATTTTTATGGATCCCTAGTGTTCTCCAATGATTCCTGGAGAGTTTCAGGGACTTTGGTAAGTGGGCAAGTCTCTACTGTACCCACTGCTTTTACTTGTTTCAGTTTAGGTACTGAAAATTTATTTTAATGTAAGAATGAGAGAACTTAACAAAATTATGCTGTTGATTCATGATAATAATATGGTAAAGCTTGCACTTACCTAACTGTTCTATGATTCTATGATTCTATGATTCCCATCTATGTTAATATATGCTTACACAAGACTGACAGAGGAAAGTTTCTTAATGTAAATTACATTTGCATTGGCTTTAAGTCAGCTTTATACTCTTAGAAGAGAGAAAAATAAATCCCAAAGGTTTTACAACCATGAAAACTCCCAGAAAGTAACTAGTCCTGATTTCCTTCTATTTACGCTAGTATAAATCAAGAATAAGTTCATTAAAATGGTTGGGATTATTTTAATTTATACTGTAGCTTTATTATACTTCTCTGAGGCACTGTATATTTAAGCTGCCACTGCAGAGTAAAAGGAGCCATAGACTGAGGCCCAATGGCCCTACATGAATGCAAGAGAGGAGACTGAAACACATTGGGACTATATCCAGCAGTTATTGTCTGCAGGACTGGACTCTTTGATCATAAAATAAGAGAACACGCTTTCCTGGAATTCTGCCTAGCTGTATCTTTATATGATATTCACTTCTAAATAAGCCAAACAAGCTACAAAATCTTTAACTGAAGTATAGACCTGCCACTTCTAGTACTCACTCATTTCCTTAGCCTATAAACTTTGAGTTCCCAAAATTATAGGTGTTTGATGCTTACATGCTTTTACATGTTAAGAAAACCCACTTGCAGATGCATGCTGGTTGCAATTCATGCTGGTTGTATAATTTTAATGCCTAAGAGCCTGACTGCTTAAAAAGGACTAATTTTCTAGGCATGGGGGGGAAGCTCCTAAAGATGTTCCCACAGATATATAAATGGGAAGGAAGTTGTGATCCCTTTACCCCATTTGCTTTCAGTGAATGCAGCAGAAAAGGCATTTACTAGCTGGGAGTAAGGTGTAGGTTTAGGATGTAAGGAAATTCTGGAGAGCATTCACAGAGAATGAAACATTATTTATAAAAGTGTCATTATTACATCTTAATTATTTATGTTTTAAGAAATGAATAATATATTTTCTGAGTGCTTGCTAATTATTAAATGACAGAAGCAACTCCACATTTCAATTAGCTTGCTTTTCCTGGCAACAACTTCAAATAAAAAAAAGCCAAACAAAACTCCAGCGCATTGCCCTAGACTTCTGAAAGCTGTAGTTTTCATAATGGCTTGATGAGGAGAATGACTCTCAAACAGGAAAATGAAAATTCCGTGTTATTTAGGACCACAAAGGCACTCTAGGGCACTGGGTCATTTAGGGTGAACACCCTGCTACCTGCCCCTTTTATTTTCTCTAAGTGTGAATATTATCAGTGAAACTGAGGACGTCCATTTTACTTACATAAGTAACAGTAACAGTATTCTTTACACCTGCACTGTTTCAGACACACAGAAAAAAAATATGCCCCCTCTTAAAGGTCTTTTACTCAGAACCAGTGTTTTCACTATAACACCAAATTTAGGAGTTTTGACCAGCTAATTCTCACCTCTGCCATCTTCAATATGAAGGGAAATATGAACATTGCAGCTAGGGGAGATTGAAAATTATCAAAACTAATTGTTGCAATAAATCACTTTTTCAGCATTTGAAAAGGAAAAAAGCAGAGCCTGCCAGCTAAGTATCATGCTATGAATTCTGACTCAGCTCCTGTTCTGAGAAAAGAGGTTTACTGTCCTGTGGACTGTATCTTCCAGTGTCTCCTGATTTTAAAAATCCTTATCCAAGAATGAAATTCCACACTTAACTCTGAGTATGATTTTTTATGAAAGAGATGTAGCAAATGACAGCATTTTTTTTTTTTGTGAAAATTTTGACAAACTTTACAAAAAGTTAATTGGTTTTACAAGTGATAGAAGTTTGTTTCTTTCCTTCAGACACAAATGTGAGGCTTACTAGCCAAGGGGGGTAGCCATAAAAGCTTTATCAAAGCTTCTGTTTATCAGGCTGTGTAGGCAGTCAGGAAAGGTGCAGATCTCAGGGAGGCCTCCTAGTTCTCCTTCCAACTACACATATGATTAAAGCCAAAGAGTATTTGGTTTGCTGTAGATTGAGAGAGCAGTCAAGCCAAGCCTAGAGGCTTCTTTCTCTGCCTGGAGTTTATCAATTAACTTGGAGCTTTTTATGTTGCAGTTCTAGCTGGAAGCTTCATTTGAACTTCCTCCGCAGATTTGAATTCCATTTGATCTTAGAGAAACACCATCAAATAACTTGGGTTCTATAAAGCTGAGAGATAACTTTATTGCCGTGTTTCATACCAAACCTGAAGAAAACATTCAGTGATTGCTGAAACATGATATTCACCGAGTTCTTTAAAACCACAATAGAGCTATGATTATTTACGTACTTAAATGATGGGTTTATTAGTGGCAAGGTGGTGTACCTATAGAGGAAAAAATCCATATTTCATGCCAGGAAAGGGAGGAATTGCAAAGGTTGCCATTTCCGATAATTAATTTTTATTGCCTTTGCTATCTGTTGAGTTTCATGTGGACATGAAAAACCATGCTCACTGAACAAGTGGTTTGCTCGGGTTTTTTTTATACCAAAGTCAGTCATGCATACTTAAATGGAATTTTTCTTCAGATAGACTTCTGGGTCTTACAACCAATCATCTCCCAAATCCTTAAAGTTTTGCACATTATATTTGGCAATGCTAGCATGATGGTATGGTTTGCAAAGTAAAAGCATATGTTAAAGAACTGAGACAGTTATAGAGGGTTAGCTTAGGCTAACTGAAAAGACCAGCAGAGTCTTTGAGAAATTCTAGTCACACACATAAACTGAATTATGCAAGTCTTGTAAACAATTGCCTCAGAAGCGTATAACTGGTAAAAAGGAATAAGGGAGGGTAAAAGTATGTGTTCATCCTTTTAGAAAAAGGGAAAAGAAGTCTTTTATCCAATGTTTGAGAACCGCTTGTAAGGGTCAGAACATTTGTACTCCCATGTCAAACCTAAGACAAAAGACATTTGACTGAGAGGATAAACAGATATAAATACTTAAATGGCAGTTGTTGGAATCTGTCCAAAGGTTAGGGCTGTTCTCCCAAAGGTTGAGCTGATTAGACAATTAAAACAATGTCTTTTTTTTTTTTTTGTCAATTTCTAGCCTCTCTCTCCTCCTTTTAAAGTATTTATATTTTGAAAGACAATGTGTATAAAAAAGAAAAGTAAATAAAGACATCTTTATTTTCTAAAGATCAAAATAAGGAGATTAGACTACATTCCAGCATGTCTGAATCTATGTCCTCTCGCAACCTTTTATGAAGGAGACCACAATGATTGCCAGAAGAAAAAAAAAAAAAACCAAGCAACAACAGCAAAACCAACAGACAACCTGTGTACCTTTGAATTATGCCCAGAGAGATCTATAGTTGATTTTGAGATATATGTCTCACTCTGATCTCTTTACATACTAGCTTAAATCAAGAGGAACTCTTGACTTGTGAAAAGTTAATGTAAGATCAAAATCAGAACTATGTACTTCATTAAGGTTGTGACCAAGATATTTATTGTGGTTTGAGAACAGACAAGATTAAACCGCTACAATGCCAATAACTGTACATTGTGTGGGATCGTTGGAGAAGGAATTTAAAAGAACTCATTGCAAACCAACTCCTCCTCACATATTTTGTTTATATTTCAACGCAAATGAACACTCTCTGTTTTGTAACTGAAGGAGTATGTCTTCTGTTTAATACACCTTACAGGCTATATTATAGTTGTAGCATCTGAGTGTTGATAGCAGAAGTTCTCTTGCAATTCTTTTTGCTGAGATAAAGTGGTTGCACAGATACAGGTTCATCTCTGGTTGCCACTACATTTATGTCTCCACATTTAAATACTGATTCCCTATTAAAATGAGAATGTGCATGCCAGTCTGCCTGGTGAAAATGAGGCAGTGTAAAAATAAATAAACAAATTACAAATAGATAAATGAAGGTTATGTCTAATTTCTCCATCCTTCCCTGCTAGACCATTTGGTCCAGTAAATAGTGAGATCCTTAGGCAATGGAAGGGTAGCAGAAAATAGAGGAGCACTTTATTATCTGAGGACTAATCTGTGTCAATGCTTTTCCCCCTGTAGGTAAAGCAGTTTTCAAGAATATGTAGCTACTTTCTCTATCTGACAGCAGAAACGACTAATACCTACAATTTGCTGACTACTAGGCACAGACTTCCATGTCATTGCTTTGGATTAATTGTTTTGTTCTCATATTGTTGTTCAGCTTTCCTTTATGCTGAAAGTGCTTCTATAGCTTAAATATCAAAAGTAACATAGAAAAAGAAAAGAAGGATAAGTATTTCTACTTGAAATACAATTTTCTGTGCTTTTTGCTAATTTATTACTATCCTTGGATTAAAAAATATTTCTAAGTACACATAGAACAAGAGAACTATATAAAGAAAGCACCTTACTTTAATTAATATTTTCTTTGTAACTACACTCTTTATCAGAGATTGAACACAGGTTTAGGGCAGAGATATACCTATTTATTATTCAGATCTGATACTGTTTGCTCCAAGAGGTACGAAACCACTGATGTCAGTTAATTAGGACTTTGGGGCCTGGTTTTCATAGATGTTTGATAAAAAGCAATAAATTATTATCTTCAGCTTGTTTCTGCAAAGCTTTCTTTCCAATGAAGAGGGTACTTTGTAGTAAATTGCAAACAATAGATAAGTGCTAACTTCTTTTATTGGTAATTCCTTTAACAGTAAATTAAACAATGTATTTTCACTAGCTATGTTTTTAATTATCTACAGATATTTTTAGCAATTTTTCTGTGATTATAGTTACTTTTCAGGGAAAAAGGAAGTGTGTTTTTCAGTCTACCTGTACATCACTTAGGAAAATTAAAACTCATATTTATTGAGAAGAAGGTCATTTGCCTACTTAAACTTGAACACAAATCAATAGGGCTGCTGGATCGGTAACACATTGTGGACAGTCAGGTTTTAATTATCATTCTAGTTTCAAATGTTGGTAAAATTCTCCTTCAGTTTGCTTCTAGAAAGCTCCATATATATCACTCTTTATGCAATCCTTTTGTTTTCCTCAAAGGGCTTGGGGATGGCTCAAAGTACAAAGGAGAATGACAGAATTTCATATCCAGTTTCATCCAGTCTAAGCAGCAAGGGATTGCTGCGTAATGCCTGGGATAGTGCATTTGATTTCACCAGTCTAGTTTTGCAACCTTGGGCAAGTCACACAAAACTGTATTTGTAAACTACAGCTACACACTTGCAAATGTTCTGTGGGAGGCTTAATCAGTTAATATTGTAAAGCATTTAAGATAGCTGTGAAAAGAGTATTGCACTTTATCAAATACTTACTACAATTGTGATCTTCTTTATTTGGGCTTACTTTGCATGAGCCTAAATGCATTCTCAGATGTGTAAATCCAAAGTCTTTTTCATGGAGAATGGTCCAGGTTCTTCTAATTTCTTCTCATTACCCGTACCTAAAGCTCTTTCAACACAGATATCAGGGAATTTTGCTCTTTAATCTATTCTGTATATTTAATCATTGCTGTTCTCAAGTCCTGTGAATAGCATCTTGTGGTGCAGGACTTCGATTCGTAAAAATATATTGCTAGCTTTCACCTACCCACTGCTCATCCTTCTGTTTTCCTGGGTCTTTTAACAGCTAGTATAAATCAGAACAGCCTTAAGCTGTTTTCTGCTGTGCCAGGAGACTGACCCTGTGCCCAGCAGTCACAGAATCATACAGAAAGAGGTGGGGTAGCAGCTATTTATTCAGTTTTTGCAGCTTTCCCCAAACGTAGGCTGAAACTGTGGTTCTAGCTCATGCTGCATGGACACTGCTAAGGTTGCAAGCATTCCCATAATTCAACTATTACATGTAGTAGTGGTAGTAAAATAATCTTATCTGCAACTCATCAGAGCTTTTCTAATTGAATTTTACTTAACATGAGTGTTGAAAGAGTCAAGCTCAACATGCAGCCTTGACTTTGAAACCTCTGGCATTTTGCGGGTGTTAGTCACATCCTTAACATTACAGTAATACAGTTTTTGTGGCTTAATATTTACATATTTTTATTGCTGTCTGAAAGATAAATGGGAAGAAGATGATCACAGGAGAAGCCTGGAGCAGGATTTTAATATGTTGAATTAAAAAAGTGGCTATGTATGTATGGGAATGTGAACTTCAGGTTGTATAGGTAAATTAAAGGCATTAGGAGACACGAAAGCAAAAGCTGGCAAAGCAGTATTTAGTTGGTGTGTAGAACTATACTGTATTTTGTGGAGTGTGTATAGTGGGACGTTTGAAACTGAGGGAAAAATATTCTGGAAGTTCAGGCAACTGAATTAACATCACCAAGGGAGTCTAAGTTTTTACATCTTCATTGTAACTTTGTAGCAGAAACACTTAAAACAAAAGTCAAATTGGAAAAATTTACCTTCTGGAGCTCTCCTGATGTGTACTGGATTTTACCTGAATAATTCTGAACAAGGAACTGAAGAATAAATGTCATTTTTCTGATTTATTCTGTGATGCAAACCATCTCATTTTAAACTGTCTTGATGCACAACGTTGAAGTATCCATTACCTGTGTTGCGCACACTGAACAATGAAATATTAATTCAGAAGCAAACTCTTTCCTGTGTAGAATGTGGACTTGGGAAAAAGGTCCAGCTAAAAGTGATGAGACCTCCTGCTAAGTTCCCCACAGAACACCTAGAGCTTGACCACTTCTGCCTAAGGAATGAGAATTTATGCCACCATTTTACATCATGGATGAGTCATAGAGTGGGAAATAGTGCCTTCTGCAGGAAAGGAAGCATATGTGTACTCAAACACCTAGCAGGGATCCCAAGTTGCTTTTCAGTTCTTTTCACTTTTCTTGTAAATAAGAGTGAATACCATTTGTGAGGGATCATTGGAGTGCATGTTATGTGGATATTGTGGGGGTTTGATATCAGCAGAATTTAGTGAAGGACAAAGAATAATCCAGCCTAATTGTGTCCTGAGATCTTAAGCACTCTTCACCTCTACGGACAGAAAGCAAGATTTTCATGGGTAGTAGCTGAAAAGAAAGAGCAAGAACATATTCTATGAGGAAAAGGCAAATTGTTCATTCTTATTGCTCTATCCTGGGTCATTTCCAGTCTTTATTAAGAGAGACAGTAGCATGGTACAAATCAGAATTTGTTTGTGACGAGTGCAAAGGACATTTTATTTTTCAGAAGAAATGCGGACTAAGAAAGCGCTGATGTTGCGCAAACAGATTTGAAGACGGTTGAAGGTAGAGGATTGCATCACATCTGTAGGTTTTTAATGTTTTAATGAAGATAAAGGGTTTATAGCTTACAGTGGGGAAGTGGAAAGGACATGTTTTCTCTTTCACCAATGCCCCTGTAAAGTTTCTGGGTGTCAAACTGAACTGTAAGTTCAAGTTCAACCAAGAAGTTCTCATGAAAAGATCTGTCTCAGTAAGTTTTGGCTCTACACAGATGTGCAGATACTGGCTTTTTGCTCATCTCATGGGAGATGACGCTGATCTAATTAAGCCAGCAGACTTACTTAGAGGAGCAAACTAAATTTGAAACTGTTTTCAAAATTATGAGAACAAATTAAGGTTTTTTTTTTTTTCCTCTGTGATATGATTTGAAATGGCAAAAGGGTCTAACTCAAACTTTCAAGGACATGGGGGGAAACAAACCCAGCACATTTACATCGCTTTTGGACAGAGTCCAAACAAAGTACTGACTAGTGAGAGCGTGTAAAAAAAGGTTATTATATTGAAAATCAGATTAGTGCTATAACTCTCATATTTTCTTAGGGAAAATAGTGATGTGATACAGGAACATAGATGTTGACTGCATTCATTACGGTGTGTATCGTAAGTGTTCTGTGGGAGACCATCCTAGGCAAAAAATCAATTATTTTAGTCCAAAGGGGAAAAAAAAAAAACAAAAACAAAGGTGTTCTTATCTCTCTCTTTTAAGAGAGGGCACTTCAGGTATTGCAGAATGAAGGCTGTTATTAATTTGGGTTGTTTCCCATAGGAATGCTAGGTTGTTTTGGAGCCAGAATTCATGTTAGGACACATGCTTTAAGTTAATTGTTTGTGTGAGAGTAAATGGCTGCAGGTCAGGGTTGCTTGTTTAGTCTGGGAAAAGTACACAGGAGTACTTAACAGGGGAAATAAGGAAAAGGGAGGCTTTATCCTCCAGTGCTGATTTTGGAATAACCAGTTCTATATGAAGCTGTAGGCTGAATTCAGGGAATAATCTAGGTGGAGAGTTTGACTCCTTGAAAGCAAGCTTCAGGATTCCAGTGAAAAAGGCCCCATTTGTGCAAGATGATGATTATCTTCTTCCTGTTTCTGAGCACCTCCTGGAACCAGTGGGAGCTGACAGTGCATAGCTTAGGCACAGAGATGTGCCTTTCCCTGTTTCAGGATTTGGAATCATTTTGGGACTTCCTTAATGAACTCTAGTAATTTCTTTCTGGCTAAGGAAGACATCTCATTAAACCAAATAATCTAAAGAGGTGAAAGAAAAAAGCTTTGCTTGCAAAGTACACCACCTTATTTAATTTACCTTTTCAGCTTCGACTCACTATTTGCTACAAGTGAGATCAAGTTGACTGGTTATTTTCTCAGCCTACAAATCCTTTCTTTGATTCTTATTTAGGACTTTATAGGCTTCACTCTTAAGGAACCTTGTTCCATAAACACTGTAGGAATGCATCTTTCTAGTTTTCCTCAATTGGAAAAGATAACACTAATTGTAAACACAGCTGCAAATTTACTACCAAGTTGTATTACATTTTCTTCATATAAATTCATATTCAAAACCACTTCTACTAAATTTAACTTTAGGATTTGTTCAGTAAAGCAGTAGGCCCCAGTGTGAGACAAGTGTCACAATTTGGTCCTTAATATTGGATAAAGCATTGTTAGTATAAAATTTGAAAAATCTGTCATCCTTTATGTCTTACTATCATGTGTTTTATGAAGAACAAAAAATCACCACACATAGGTGTGTCTTTATAAGAGGACTTGCATATTGGGCAGAAAAAAATTATGATCTCTTGGAACTGCATTCTGATCAAGTGTGGACTTATGGACTTAACGTAAGTAAATATGCAAGATTTTTTGCCACATAACAGGACTGACTTATACAGAGTTCAAAGAGAACCCATTAGGAATCAATTGGCTTTATTTGCAAGCAAATTTCTGCTTGCTGCTGGTACTCTGAGCTCCAAGTGTCATTTTGAGATTTAGCAGTAGTTTATAAATAAGCTATAAGGGCTGAATGCTAAAAGGATAAAGTCTGCAATGCTGTTTTATTTTTTTTCTACATTGAAAATGCCTATGACTATGTGGAGCTTATGTTGCTCATGTGTATGAATATAGGCTCTCACCAGAGGCGTGGTTCGCATTAAGTCTGCAGTGCACTGTGAGATAGCATTATGCTTGAGCCAACCTGGCCAAGGTTGCAAACACAGGGGCAAAAACTTTAAATCTGTTGGCAAATCTGCTATGGCCTATTCTATATCTCTGAGCGCACCACAGCGCTTCTGCTCCCATCTTCATTCTCTGTTTATGTGGCCTAAATAGGCCGTGAAATCGTTGAGGCAAGAACTTTCCCAGTGTGTTTGTAAAGGGGATCTGATCTCACTTGGGGCTCAAAGACATTGCCGAAGTAAAAATAATAAGAATAATTGAATAGAATAATTACATTCAAAATTGGCAAAGAGAAGAATATTCCTTTACTTTCAGAGACTAAATAAGTTGCTATATTACATTTGTAGATTTTTTTTTTAATTTTGTTTTTTTTTTTTAGGATATCAGAAGCCTTTTTTTCTTAGTCGAATCTTTACATTTTGCTCTCCTTACTCAGTGCAAAGGAGACAAAGTTCTCAATGTGTTACCACAAGATTAACTGAAGTCCACAACACATGCAAAACTGAAACTCAGGGATATTGCATAGTTTCAAAATTTAGGGATTAAGAAGTTTATGTTTTTCATTTCTGAGACTGGCTATTATGTGACTACTCTCTTATTGTATCATTCTCACAAGGTTTTGCATCAGCAAAGTAGATTCGGTTACTTAGTGAAACTTAGCTCAGTGACTCAAAAAGTCCCAAACATGGGGGTATTTTCAATCAAAAGCTGAAAGTATCTTTTCTGTTATTTATTTCTGATATACTATGTTTTAAAGATACAGTGCTATAAGAGCAAAAAAAATAATCTTTTAGAGGACAAAACCCTCTGTCTGTCCTAAACAGTGTATCGATTGGAAGAATTAAACATAAATAAAAGGATTTAGCAGCTAATATTGGCAGTTGTGAGACTTCACAGATTTGGGAAAGAAGGCATGCCCTGACTCAGCAGTCTATGTTATCACCAGAAAAAAAGAATTGAAGAAATATGAGTTAACGAGAGCCATGTTATGTTGATGAGGTGCTTTGCAGTGTAACTGTTGGTGGGCTTTCTTTCTGCAAAGGTAACATGCTATTGTGTAGTAAGATTGAATGGTTTTCATTTATTTGCTCATATAATCCATTATTTTATTTTTTTTATTCTAATTTCTTGACTTAAAATTAATTTGATAAATTTATGTTACAAAAACGAATATTCTGTTTTTTTATTAATAGATCAGTGTATTGGTTTTTCAATGTAGGTGACTATGCAATCAAACTTACTTCAAATACCTTTCAACTGGTTGGTCTTCTTTATGCTCTGGGATACTTACTATCATTACCAGAAAAAAAAGGCTTTTTTGATGATTTCTTACTGTGCATGACATATCTCCTGCAATGTATAAATATGCAGGATAGTAGAGGCTGAACATTCTGTTGGGTGATGATATCTCTCCTCACCTCTTCTGTCCTTCTTTCTCCTCTCCTCTCCAATTATACAATGCCATTAAACTTCTACAAGCTTCTTTGAAAAGATTTATGACCTTAAAAATCCAGGTCTGATCTCAATCCCAGGATCTTCCATGGGGACTGAGTTGGGTCTCATTAGAACATCTGTGTGGCAGAACAACTCCAGTGTATCTGGAGATTTCAGAAGTACAGTAGATTTCTTGGTTGATTTTTACCAGGGACATCTCTGTTCACCTTGTGAAACTCAAAGTCATTGAATAGGTAGATTGCAATAGATTCTTGATATGCCAAAAGCCTGCATCTCTAATTCAGTGTGGAATTCAACACATATCTAGCATCACCTTCATGACTCTGGTTCTGCAGTGCATCCAGAAAAGAGCACTGAAGCGGTGAAGGGTCTAGAGCACAAGTCTTACAAGGAGTGAATGAGGAAATTGAGATTGTTTATTCTGCAGAAAGGGAGGCTCATGGCAGACCTTACAGTTCTTTACAACTGCAGGAAAGGAGGTTATGATGAAGCAGATGTCAGTCTCTTCCAGGTAACAAGTGATAGAATGAGAGGAAACAACCTCAAGTTGTGCCATGGAAGGTTTAGATTGGATATTAGGAAAATTTTCAAGATTGGAACAGGATGCCAAGTGAAGCAGTAGAGTCACCATCCCTGGTGCTACTAGATGTGGCACTTAGGAACATAGTTTAGTGGTGGACTTGCCAGTGTAAGGTTTATGGTTAGATTCAATGATTGTAAGGGTCTTTTCCAACCTAAATTATTTCATTATTCTATAATTCTATAATTTTATGACCAAGTGCGTTGGTGAACAGGAAGAAATGATAGGGTTCACTTAAAGTTGATTTTCAATTTTTGTTGAATAGGCTACTGAATGTGTAGAAAAATGGAAGGAGAATGCAACACTAGGAATTGATCAGGATATAAAACTGCTTTCTGTTTTGTTGAGCAAATATGAGTCATAATGGTTCTGAAAGTTAAATGATCCACCAGTCTAACATAGTTAAAACACTAATGTAGCAACACAAAAGGGAATAGCTTAGTTCAAGTTGACCTTATCTTGCCTATAAGGTCGGGGGTGGGTGTTTTTCATCTGATCCAGCCCTTTAAAAATTAGGCATCCAAATCTGAACTAGTTGCTCCAGGGTGCATGTATCAGAGAGAAAAGCAAATCTTTAGGGCACGGTTTCCCAGTTCTGTTTGAGATGGTTATTTTAAAAGAAAGGAAATTGTGTTCCAGAAAGGATTATTCTTTTCTGTTGCCAATGAAGGATGTCTACGTAGCCAGATTAGGCAGAAGTTATTGCATTGTAGAAATTAATATTAGACATGATTAATCAGATTAGTTTCCTACAACTGAAGACATTTCTTTGCCATGGCTTTCTCATACACCCCAGATTCAAAGACTTATTCTTGATTCAGGCACAAAACCTGGTATAATGTCACAAAACCCTTGAACTTACAGGGACTCATGATGAAGACTGTGGCAGGCAGAAAAAGCTATTTTTCAGTGTCTAGAGTAGTTTTGGACTCTCTGTCTGTTTGGGATGGAAAGTATAACTACAAATGGAAAGGGTTCTTCTAGAGAACCAGTTCTGAAGACCTAGAACGTCTTCTACAGTCCTGTGGTCTGACATGCAAACTGAGGAGGATAATCATAGAAGGAAGGATTCAGACATTGGAATGGTTTGTCTTGGGTGTGTTTGGTTCATCCATTTTTCATTTGGGTTATCACCTGGGCTGGTAACAAGTTCTATGGCTATGCATGGTACTAGTGCTCAGATTAAATCAAAGAATTAAAAACTTTAGTGGTAAAAAAAAAAAAAAAAAAAAAAAACAACCCAAAACTACTAAAAGATAGTCTTCCTTATTTCATGGCAAAAAGTAACAAGCTTCACTTCTCTGCATCACCTGAGTTATAGAAGTTTAGTTTTAGTTCTTGAACTGCCATTGAAACATACTTTTAATCAAAATAAGCACCAGTTGAGAGGAAGCAGATGTCAATTACTCAGCTAAAGGATATTTTTTCATAATAAAGTAAGAAAGAGAAGGATTATCACTGGCTGAATTTGAGGATCTTGAAAAAAGTTGCATATTCCAAGAAGAAAAAACAGTGCGTACTATGCACATTAAAGTTAATAGATTATAAAGGAAGCGGTTTAGCAACTATGTCGAATAATGCTTTATAGAAAACATTGAGAGTTCCTACCATGCACTGATGAGGCAGAAGTTTGCTGGTGTACTACAGCTACCAGCTAAAAAACCTCAAGTTTGAAATCACAATGGACACTCACACTCCTGGCTCTCTAAAGCAACTCTGCACAGCAGTTCCTGAGAAGAAGTTGTATATTTCCCCTTGGATTCTCAGTACTACACAAAAGGTATTCAGCAGTTTTTAACTGCTGCTTTGCAGATCAGTTAAAAAGGGCTCAGCCTGGCACCTTCTCCAACCTCTTTGCCATACACAAAGTATTGATACAGAAAGCACTGAACACAACCACCTCTAGCAAAAAGACTGAAAAACCATGATGTCCTCAGATTATAAGCTTTTTTAGCTGTTTACACTGTGAAACTCACCCATGCTCCTATTGGTTTTTATTCTGGTTTACTGTGGCATACATGTCTCTGACTTTGACAGATTAAAACTTTTAAGGACAATATCTAAATGGTCCTAAATATTATTTTCGAGATTAATGCATTGACCATATACCCTCCTTCTTCGGATTCAACCAACCATTTATTCTGCAGTGTTCTTTTCACTTTCCATTTTCAAAGATCTTCTCAAATGGTTTTATCTCCCATTTTTCTCTTTTGGGATGTTATCTGTGACCTCAAAGGTCACTTCCATCAAGTACTTCCTGGTGCCATTCCTATCTGGTTAATGTGTTTCAGGTGTTCACATTGTCTTCTTTCTTTCTTGAAAGGCATTTTTTTTAAATGCTTACTGGAAACATGCAACCAAGGAAGCTGCTGGTTGTACTGGACATCTCTTGTCTTGCTGGCCAATACTGCTTCCTCTGCTCATGCTGTTGTTGTTTTTGAGCCCTGAGGCTACCTTCTTATTGTCTGCTCATGTAGCATAAGGAACAATAGGCTTACCTGTCAGTATGTAAATAATATCTAGTAATGTCTATACATTTTCAGGTGGCATCTTAGGTAAAATAGTAAAGGTATCATCATAAAATTGAACATATTTTATGGAAATTAAATTTAAAAATACATATATTCACAGCATATGCTGAGTAAGTGACAACAATAATGAAAAAAAAAAAAAAGCTTTATAGGCATAAGGGTCCACTTATGAACTAATGAAAGTATCCTGCTCTATATCTCTCCAGCTGAGAAATGACAGTCTCTGTGGTTTCACATCATGAAGGCTCATCCTGTAGCTGCTGTAGAAATTCCTGCACCTCCTCAGTTTTGCATTTGATATATATTTAAATCCTAGTAATCCTGGCTCTCAGCTGAGTATCATTTCCAAAGAGATTTAGGATAGGGTAAGCCAAGGGTTGGGAGTCCATAGCTATGTAAATTCCACATTCACTGGGGAAACACAGCAAGGACTCCTAGAGCTTATGAGATGGAACAGAGTTCAGGGCTTCTGGTTCCGAGGCAGATCATCAGTCTGAAATGCAAATTGCTGCATTTGGTTTTCCTTTTTTAGTTATTACTCTTTTCTGTGTCTGATCTGGAAGGAAGCTTGCAGCTCATAGTAGTAAAACATTCATGTTGACATGTACAGACACGGACACCCAGACAATGCTGCAAGTAATTTCCATAAAAAGAGTTAGGGAGTGAAGTTGCTTTGCCTGCTAAGAGTGTTATACTGGGTAAATTTCCGCTGACACTACCAGAAGAAATATGTTTGGTCACCACAGTCTTTCAAAACTAAATGCAAAATGAGGCTGTCTGACTTAAATTCTTGTAAAGTGTTTCAAAACACTATTTTCTACAACACTTCACTAAGTATTTTTTTTTTTCTTTTTCCCTTCTTCAGACCAGCAAAAAGTTGGTGTATCTTTACAGAGAGGTTGGCAGAGGGAAATAAAGAAGGAAGATAAGGTTTTGGTTTAATTTTTGTGTTGGAGACTCACATACCATGGTGATGACCAGCCTTATAAAATTCTAGGTAGTCATAACAGACCACAAAGGAGTCACAAAGTCATTATAGTCAGTATATTTATAATCTTCATGCTGTAATAAGGAGTGACCAAATAGCCTATGACATCAGAGGACTTTACAGCTCCAGAGGAAATATTAGATTGTATCTTCTCAAGTATCCTTAAAGAGTTCTCGATGAGACTCTGACACAACAAAACATAATGATTTCAAAATAGTTGCTGTGTTCTATTGTGTCAATAATTTACATACTAAGGAGCTCCTGTGGTATCATAGTCCTTGACATTATGGAACATGGATGTGGTATATACTTAGTAGCATTTACATTGCCAGACAATCCATACACAGGAATCATTGAATATTTTATCTGAAAAAGGAAAGAAACTTCACCTGAGTTTTAATTAAATAAATGAACACAAAATATCCTCTGTTATTTCTTAAGCCCTTAAAGGTATGAAACATGAGGACAAACTAATTTCTCATGTAATCTTGCAGGCTGGGTTCTCATCTAGTTCCATGGGAGTAATTCCTCTAACCTCATTTATGAGGATACTACCCTTAGCCTTTTTACTCAGTCACAGAATCACAAATGTCTTGGTGTTATATATTGGCTTATGTAACCCACAGACCAATATGTTTTCCTGCAAAAGCATGAATTAAGGAACAAGCAGGTGTTTTAACACTGAATCTCTCTTGCTTTTTTTGTGTGTGGATGGGTATGTGACATCCTTAACCTGACTTTAACAGTGTATGCAAATATTTCTCTGTAGGTGAAGAGTTCCCTCTATGTGAATAGTTTTATGTGTGCTAGAGAAGAATTCATGTCTCTGTATGAGAATCAACCATGAGTGTTGGAGGGAGCTTCAGTCTAGATAGTGGGAAGAATTTTTTACTCAGCTGAGCACAAGTCCTGCTGCTAATAATTGAAAGTTGCATTGTGGAGAAAAGGCTTCCCATATCCACTGTTTTGAGGATGACATTTTTCAGGTTCTCTCTGGTTTATGCCATATCAAGCAATCCTACAGCATACAATTCTCAAGTCGCATGACCAGCTCCAAGTTTCTGGCCTTCGAAAAGTTTGCTATTTTGACTTAAATATTGAGATATATCTTTTCTATTACAAAGAGGATGCATCTTTCGAGGATTCAAGAAAGCAAAAAAGAATATCCTCATTTTCCTTGACAGAATGCTTGCTGTGTTCTCCATGTTGAAGATAGGCAATTATGAATAGACAGGTTTACCCTTTTATCCGTTTTTATTGCCCAATGTGGCTTTTAGGTCTTTCACCAAATGAACCACACTGCAAGACATCCAAAGATAAAAGAGAAGGAGAATGAACTTACCTACACAGAGCTTATGAAGTCTTTAATTGTTTGATTCATAATGCTTCTGTATCTTTGGCACATACTTTAAAACCCTTCTAAAACTGTGAGTGAAAATACTTTTATGAGCACTCATACTGTGTGCATGCATGTGCATAAAAGCCGTAGAACAGAAAAAAAATTAAGTTAGAGAATAGGCGCATTCTGTTATTGATTGTTGTTATGCAAGACTTGTAAGACTTCTATGATGGAATGGTGGTAGCAGGAGGCCTTAAAAAGCGATGTGGTCCTTGCATGAATTTCGCCTAAATTTATCAATTTACTGGATTTTTTTTTTACTTGCTATTCCAAGAAAGAAATTAACACCTTGTCAGCATGGCAGAGGAGAGAAACACAGAAAGTCTTCATAGATCATTGACAACTACTGATCTCTTGTGCACTGTAGGCAGATTGCTCTAAACAGGAGGCCTAAATTTATCTTTAGCTAATAGATAGGAAAAAAAAATCAAAGCCCTGATATGTACTTACTGCAGAAGAGAGAGCTTCTGCATCCCTAATCCCATAGGATCTTCCTTCTGTATGAATAATCTTCTATAAATATATATATTTAAGCTATTTTTAATACAAACAAATTTTAGCTAATCACAAAATAGATTGCTGAATTTACTGCACTCCAAAGCATTTGGCAATGAGTGCAAATGACTGCAACTGAAATTTGAAGAAAAATACTGGCTCCAAGAGTGGGAAAACTGTGGTCAATGCTTCTTTGAAAGAATGAAGTTATGCAGTAGGCCCACATCAGCAGAGACCATGTGGATGCACTTGTTCCATTGGTCAAGATAATCTAGTTGATTTTTGTTTGCATGTTTTGCACAGGGTTATTTCAAGAAGGGCTTGATCTTTTTCCCTTCACAAAACACTGATCTTGCTATCACTGTTGTTACTGTGTGCTAATGTTATCATGCTTTGATTATTTTCTCTGAGCATGTGTTTGTTGCTTCCTGTACAGTGTATAACTTTTTTTCAGGCAAAAGCTGGAGCAGCATTCCCCTTTTAATACAAACCCTATTAAAAGCTGCCGTTCTTAAATTAGCTCAGCAAAAAAAGTGCATTTTATAGTCAAGCAAGCAGTAATTGGACACTGTGGCTATGAGTGGCCCTTGTGGTGTTTGGACCAAGTCCAAATGTACCTTCTGTCTGTCTCTGACACAGCAGACAATAGTAGTATTATTTACTGTGCTGGCTCTGTGTAATTCGACAGGCCAGCTGCAAGAACAAAGAGCCACTAACATTATGCCCAGCCCTATTCCCAATTGAAGACCCATCTACATTTCATAAGTAATTTCCTAAAATACTGGATTCTCTTTCTCTTCTATAGCCCTTACTATTCTAATCTAGAGAATAAAAGTTAGTCTTTCAAAGAGTATCTTCTTCTGTTGACATTCATGCACTTTCAGGTTTTGGGCATCATCCCTATATTGACCACAGAGAAGTGATTGTATATGTCTTGTCTTCTTTGCTGTGCCTAGGATTAGAGAACTAGCCCTGTTACTGAATTTTCCATGATTCTATACTTAACCAAAGGGTTTGGAGATGGGTCATTCTACTACATCTAATAAATGGCTGATCTCTTCTGATGTTATTAAAATGTAAATGTCCAAAAGGTATTCAGGAAGAGCACTACTCCTATGTAGCTATAAGCAAAATATGAATGAACACAGGAAGGGCTGTTAGGTAATATTTAATATTAGAGGGATGGGAATGAAGGGATTCCTGGACTAAGTAATTTCTGTAGTTTTGACTTTGTTTTTACATCCTTAGTCAGCTTTTGGAAATTTAACCTGTCAAGAAAAATGAGACAGCATGTGAATGATGACATCTTCAATTTCTATCCATTGTATCTGCATTTCCAACCAAGGAAAAGATGAGAAGAGCTGTTACCTGTCACTTTTTGCATATAGAATCATAGAATCATAGAATAATATATATAACCTCAGGCCTCCTAAAAGTTCAGATAACTGAACTACAGTTCTAAAATGGGTGGATTGACATCTTATTAGGAACATTCCTTTCCTTCCATGAAAGTGTTTTTTTCTCTGAGTGTTTTTTCTTGAGCTGGCATGAGCATTTGGAGTCCTGATTCTTTAAATGCAAAATATAATCTTTCTTGCCATTTCCGTCTCCTGTTTTCTTCTCTGTTTCCACTGGTAGCCTCTTCGCCATCTTTTGCTGCTCTTTCCCACAGGGGATGCCAGGTATGTATGTGAGAATATCCACAAGTGAAGAGCAGGCAGTGGGAACGGACTGGGAGCCCAGTCCTCTGTTATCTGTGTACTGGGCAGGCAGGTTGGCAAAAAGTGGGTGGAGGAGGCAAATTAATTACAATCAGTAAAGAAGTAAAACAAATGACTCCCTCAGGAGACAGAGAGGAGATGGGAATTCTCTGACTCACTGTGCCATCATCGTTCCTCCAGGGCTTCTCCTAGAGCACTGCTGCTACATGCTAGCCCTTACAAAAGGCTGAAACAAAAGGCTCTCTTTCTCCTTCACAGAATGCAATTTTCATGAGGCATGGACATGCTACACTCATTCACAGATGTATATGAATATAGCACACATGCCCACAGTGTTCTGTAAATAATAATCATAATACTTACAGAGTTGTGTTGAATTCTGACCGGTAAAGATTAAGAGATTTTCAGAGTTGCATTATTATGCCAAACTGCATCTAGCCATGTGAAACACATATAATGGCACTGTTTGAATTTTTAAATGTGATCCTAGGAATCCTTTAAATAATTTGTTAGGTGCTTATCAGAAATCTCTTTGCCTACTGTTTAGTTGGAATTTATAGGCAATTATCTCCCTGATAAAGAAATGCTTTCCAAGTGTCACAGTGTAAGGGTAAACACTGACCAGCACCCTCAGAAAAAATGCTGTGAGATGAAATCATAGAAGCACAAAAGCAGACTATGCGGCCGTTAATCAGACAACTGGGGCATACTGGCAGCAAGGTTTGTTTTTTTCTAACTAAAACCCCTGGGAATACACTGCTACCTGAAACCACTTTGACTGCCCTCCATGTTGAGCATAGGTGTTCAAAAGGGTCTGCTTCAGTGCATACTGATCTAGTTTGTACTGATGGACTTGCGGAGAGCCTTAATTAATGTCAGAAATTCACCAGAATGAACCTCAGTGTTATCTAAAATGGATGAACCAATTTTCTCATTGATAGAAATTGCCTTGATTTCTCCAAAATCTGGACATCCAGCACATTTACACCCAGATAAAGATCATCTGATAAAATAAACAGCACTTAGACAGGCTGACGGGATTTATTTATATATTTATGTATTTTGCAATGTTTATTCACCTAAATATGGGTCAGCCAAATTTAAAACTTCAAAACAAATTGAAACACCCAGCGTGATAAGAGCTAAGACAGATGACATATTATTGGAGAAAGCTGAATTGCAGGTTCTGATATAGAGACTTCATTGCCTGAATAGTGAGAAAGCATGCCCCTCTTTTAGTCCTCAAAAAAGCTTATTTGATGGTAAGATAAATCTGTATTGGGAGAAACATGCAAAAGATGATTAGGAAATTGGAATTTGAGGTTGGAAAATTTATTTTTCTTTGGTCCTTCATCAGGATGAAAAATTAAAACATTTGTAGTATTTTTAGAATCATAAAACCATGGAATAGTTAGGGTTGGAAAGGACATTAAGATCATCCAGTTCCAACTTCCTTACCATGGGCAGGGACACCTCCCACTAAACCATGCCATCCAAGACTATGTCCAACTCAGCCTTGACCACCACCAGAGATGGAGCATTCACAACTTCCCTGGGTAACCCCTTTCCAGTGCCTCACCACACTAACAGTAAAGAATTTATTCCTCATATCTAATCTAAACTTTCCCTGTTTAAGTTTGAACCCATTACCCCTTGTCCTATCACTACAGTCCCTAATGAAGAGTCCCTCCCCAGCATCCCT
>JASSUY010005236.1:0-17430 GCA_032466535.1 Forpus xanthops
TCAACCAACACCCCCAAGTCCTTCTCCTCAGGGCTGCTCTGAATCTCTTCTCTGCCCAACCTGTAGCTGTGCTTGGGTTTGCTCCGACCCAGGTGTAGGACCTTACAGTTGTCATGGTTAAACTTCATGAGGTTGGCATCAGCCCACCTCACAGGTGTGTCAATGTCCCTCTTTATGTCATTCCTTCCCTCCAGTGTATCAACCGAACCACAAAGCTTGGTGTCATCAGCAAACTTGCTGAGGGTGCACTCAACAATGAGGTCATGCTTTTTCTTCTGTTCATCTCTTGTGGGCTGCTGGTCTCACCTTCAAAGACTGTGTGGGCCTGTGAATGAATGAAAAGCAAGCAAACTGGGACCAGTGCGAAAGCCACCTTCCTCAGACAATGGACGTCCTCAGACTATGTGTCTTGTGGGTTTCTTTGCAGGGAATCACACTCAAAAGAAAATTCATTTCACTGGAGAATCCCTTGAGCTAGAGCTAGTAGATATGTTTCCCCTTCTCTGCCAATACCCATTGGATGACTTATAACATTAGGCATAAATACTTCTGCATTTGCAGTCAATTTAAAATTAGCGACTTCAGTTTCTTTCCTTCTTTGTTCGGTAAAACTATCTCAGAGTCTGAGAGTGCAAACTGATAAATAATTGAAGGGATTTATAGTTCAAGTCAGGCAAACTTCTTAAGGATTTTGGGGCTGTTCAGAAGTTATCTGTTTTCACTCACCACCAGACCCTGATCCCCCAAGCACTTCTATGCACCCAGTCAGCAGCTTACATTTTCAGAAATGATTAGTGATCATTGAAGCTTACTTAATATGAAGGAATTTCTGTCTGCTTGTATGCACCTATTATGGTGCCTGAAATCAGACCTTGAGAATGCCCTTGGAGGCCACTGGCCACTTGGTAAATACAGGGAAACATTTATGTCTTTTTCAGATATTTCATGGACTATTTGTAATGTAGGGTAATAGAACCATGAGTAGAACAAAGATGCACCTGAAGCTGAGGTAGGTATCTGGGTGCTCTACCCTGAATAAAGCAGGTCTTTTCAAAAACGTCAATTTAACATATATCATTTGTATGCATGCTGCCTTAAAACTTTTACCTTCAAGGAAAATTATCCAGAGAAAGGCTATCCTGCACTGACACAGAAATAAACGGAGAGATTTCACAATACTTGAAATCATGGAGGCTCTTCCCATTGAATTCGATGGGAGAAAAGCCAGCATTTCACAGCTCTCTCATCCGTGTTGCTCACACAGACATCTCTGTTACCATAGCATCAGGGCTTCTCTTGCAGCACATTTCCTATCAAGTGCTGGTAAAGATTTTTTTTAAGTCCAAGAATTCAAAGCAGGTAATGCATTTATAAAACGCCTTAAAAAGAAAAGGTATGGTCTGCTATTATTATACTATAATAAGAATAGTGAATCTGCAAGTTTCCCTTCTTTTTTTTTTTTTTTTTTTTTTTGTCTCCTCTTTTGCAAGACATTGAATTATCATTTTCTATCAATATACTACAGTTTCCATTAGCTGGAATGGAAATCTGCCATGAACTATGGAAAATTGATAGCAGAATAAACATAGGTATTCCATCTTAGCACAGCATTCTGGATTTTTTTTTCTTACAGTTACGCGTATTATAGGTATCGAGCACACAGATAAATACTAACAGAAAATCTCTGTCCAGTCTTGGTCAAGACCCAATTAAACAGACAAACTTACAAAGGAATGGCAAGATGGCAGTTATACCTCCTAGTATTTTCATCCTATGGCCGGGATTTAGGAACTTCAAGTACTTTCCTGTGTTTCAGAAATTAGAAGCCTCATCACCTAGGATCTCAGACCTGCCTAAAGAAATAGTCACCTTCGAACATTTTTGATCTCATTTCTTCAAGAGATAGCCCAGGCTGATGATGGTCAGCCAGTTGTATGATTAAATAGGAAAATTTCAGCCCTGTTTTCATGGTTCATAAGTATGGAGGGACTTTTAAAAGTGCTCAATTTATGTCTCTAGGTCCAGGATGTAGTTAATAACTTACAGATATCTAAAATCATATTTTTCAGCAGCAGTAAAGTACTTTTGATTCAACCTGTAAATTTTTATTGTCTTCTTTGTTCTCATAAAACAATGTGTTTTCATTTAGAGACAGGAAGGCCTAACACCTCTATCTTTCTTTAAATCAGTACCTTTTAATTGAAGAAGGGAGCTTTACATTGTAGCAGGCAGCTTATAAAGTGGCTTTTACCAAGCTGAGCCACTTATTTGTAAGCGACTCTATTAGGGAGCTACAGATAAGCCATGTGTGAACTGAGCAAGGTCTAAGGCTGGAGGCCAGGGTCTGCTCTCAGCAACACCAATGCAGACTTGGAGAAATCTCCTTGAAGTCAATAGCTGGATGTTTAAAAGCTGAAAAGCCCTTCAGCCACACTCTCGTTCACCTCAGTGTGTAAGTATTTCTTCTCTAGGGTTTCCTGTCATTGTCAAATGGGATATTTCAGTCAGAGGGAAACAGGAACACCAATTTGTTTTTCAGCACCCTTTTAATCTTGCAGCAGGATTAAAATGCTTTTTGGTTTAATGCTAATCATATGCTGCCTGATTTTAGAGTGGCCTGGAGTTCTGAGTTATTTGTTTTGTGTGACAAGGGTGCTTCTGAGAGGATTAGGGAATTGTGCACAATTTAAGGTCAAAAAGGCCTCTCATTCATTTTCAACATATCAAAACCTTTTTTCCTAAAAATTCAGTTTCCCTACAAATACAACCATAGCCCTGAAAATAAAACCATATGCATAATGCTGAAAATTAAGGTATCTTTTGTCCACTTCAGAGGCCGGTCTGGTAAGGGAAGTATTCTGCATGTATTCAGCAATGCTCTGTGCTCTCACTTCCAAAGGGAATGTCCTGAGGTACCTGCAGCCTCTGGCTTGTTAGTAAAAATCCCTTTTGGCACCCTGGTCTTGCACCAGCAGGGCATACCCAAGGCATGTGGCTGGCTTCTTACTAAACTTCTTCTTTTGCAAAGTTCCGATAGTGGTGTTTCTCTGTAGTATTGCTATTTTATTTACCTCCTTTCACCTCTCAGGCAAGACCACTGTGAAGCTTGGGTTCAAGATTGTGCAAATATGGGTTGAAATCTCTTTAAGGGTCAAAATATCTGTCTGCAGATCTACTGCAAATTTTAAAGAGTTAGTTTGCGTACATAGCCTGCTAAGTTCTTAGGCACAGTGATGAAAGGCAGGGAGACTAAATCACCTTGGAGAGTTAAATTATTTTCTCATAAATTACCTACTTCCACTTTTCTAGACAATAAATTTAGCAACGTTTTGCAATATCTCTTCCTAACATTCTGTTACATTTAAGTGCAAATTTTTTGTTCATGTAAGAGCATTACGCAAGACATTTGAAGGTTTGGAGTCTTTGTCAGCAGAATTGATTGGCAGCCTGAGGCAAAAAATAACTCATTATAGTGGGAGATATACAGAATAATTTCTTATTGCATTTAAATGATTTTAGGGAGAGCATTTTCCGTGCTAGCTTAAACTCCTCCCTTTCCTCCTGCCTCTTCTCACCTCTCCCACACATACTTAGGCCATTCCTGCTGATATCTTTACTGCATCTTTATTGCAATATATATATTTTCAAAGCTTTGTATGTTTGAATTTGCTGCAAGAGCAGAGCGCTAAACAATGAAATTCATCTTACGCATCTCAGAGCTATTTGAACTGATTTCCATCGTCAAATAGTTTTTCTTCTTAGGCATATTAGCTTTATTTAAAAACATTTCATTACGTTACTTGATTTGAAAATCAGTCATTTAACATTCAAATCTTTTCCAGGGGAATACATTTCATATAAGATCAGCTTAAAAACCTTGACATGAGAGAGAGAAGATAGAGAAATATAGGGAAGGTAAAAAATTAGTGACTGTTTCTCACGTTCAGCAACTAAAGGGCATTAAATGACATTTCCAGCAAGTCTCAAAAGTGAAGCAATTTGACACAGAATGCATAATCAAACAGTGGCACTCAGTTAGTGCCACAAAATGCCAAATGTGGATGCCCATACAATGCTGGGCACTGGAGATGCGATAATGAGCTAACATGAACTCTTGTCCAGCTCAGCCTGTTGGGTCTTTATACTATCATGTTCTTGTTGTGTATCATATCCTGCATCTAGAAAATTTAGAAATTCATCTAGTTTCAGAATATTAGATAACAGCCCATGTTAATCCATGGATGAAGTGAGAATACTTACTATATATGCTGAAAACCTGTCTGTCTTATCCCATGGGAACAGGACTTGTGTGGTTCAGGCTGACTTCTCGGCCCTAGCCTCATGGCCCAATTCAGCATGTGGAACAGCTGCACTATTTTGTTTCTTGGCCCTCAGGGAGCCTGATCACATTCAGATGGTAGATGACTTTTTGAAAACAAGAAAACAGAACTTGAATAGACATGACAAGGAGTGATGCACCAACACTTTGGCAATGAAAAATGTTTCCTTTCTGTGCCAGTCCTTCATTGTCCTCTCAGGTAAATACATTGCCTGCCAAGATCTACTCTTTGCATATACACAGAAATATGCAAATCTTCAACACTTTGTCTGGGAAAGGCAATAGGAGTGAGGCAGGCTAGACTCAAAAAGTCTAATCATGGTCAGGATGCAGATCCATGCCTTTTTCTCTCCTTTAAAAGAGAAAGAATATCTCTGTATTGCTTGGAAAATTGTGCCTGACAGCTGCTGGCAGCAAGCTTTTTGTATTATTCACTGCCACAACCAAGCCTTGGCAAGGGGAGCGTTACGTAGCCCTGGAACATGGCTCAGCTCAGAAACCCATCTTTGGGCTGCTCCTTCCCAGGGGTTCTGCTCTGGTGCTCCAGGGGTCGGAGGACTCCTGATGCTGCTGGATGGCACTTTTTGGAAACACTTGAATGTGTAAAAATAACTACTGGTTATTCTTGAAGGTCAGCTATGAAAGGCCCCTCGTGAGTTTCTACATAACCTATGACCTTTTTTTCTTTTGTAAGATGTGCTCCTCTGGATTAGCTGAATTGAGGACCTGACCTGAACTCCATGGTTATGAACTCCATGGTCCTGACCTGAAATTCATGGTCAAGCTAGGCTAGCAAAAATACCAGGCATTTTCTGTAAAACAAGCAAAATTACACGGCTTAGTGGCCTGTTTCAAGAGAAAGAGGAATTTGGTCTAACACTTTGAGTTCTTGTGCCCTAATGATTTAGAAAAATCAGACTTTTTAGACAATTCTCTCCTTCCTCCTAATTGCAACAAAGGTTAAAAAAACCCAAAAGAAGTATTGATAGCTTTTTGTATGTATAGCTTATATGTGTATGTGTTTTTTTTCAAGGTTGGGAGAGCATTTGACAGCTCAAATGAAGCACTTCAGTCATTCTGTGGCTGCACAGGTTGTCAATGCTAATTTTCACAGCAAATGGGTAAGATCGCCTCTTGTAGAAAAGGTCAGGCAATGCAGCATAGATGCTCCACAGTATTTCTTAACCCTCCAGCTTTTAGGACTCCTTGAAGGATCAGTATACATAGAATCATAGAATCATAGAACAGTTAGGGTTGGAAAGGACCTTAAGATCATCTAGTTCCAACCCCCCTGCCATGGGCAGGGACACCTCCCACTAAACCATGTCACCCAAGGCTCTGTCCAACCCGGCCTTGAACACTGCCAGCGATGGAGCATTCGCAACTTCCCTGGGCAACCCATTCCAGTGCCTCACCACCCTTACAGTAAAGAACTTCTTCCTCAGATCCAATCCTTTGGTGTGACACTGGGGAAGATATGATCCTCCTTTATGGTCACACCAGTGTTGGTTTTTCTAGGCTGATGCAGTACTCAAAACCAAGCAGCTTCACATGGCAGTACTTTGGCTCCTTTACTACTTCTGCTCAAGCTCTTTTCTAACTGTATCCTTGAAGTTCAATAGATCAGCTTCATTTAATTTGAAATAAAGACAATGGATCTCAGCACTGAAGATTTTCACCTTTGAGAGAAGAAGGAGTCAATAAGCAGCTGCCATGTGCACAAATGTTCTGTGAGGGCTTTTCTCAGACTCAGCAGGGAAAATGAGATTCAGGCAGACTGTGTAATCAGTGATTCTCCACTGCTCCTGAAAAAGGGCAAATAGACTTAAATATCCAAATTTAAAAATGCATCTGAATGGGCCATGAAATACAGTTTCGACAAAACTCACCTTCTTTGAACAGTGCTCTTCATTTCACAGAGAATGTGGCTGCTGTGTATAAGTTGCTGTGAAGAGAAAAGGAAGAAAATAGGAGACAGCTGTGCAAAATAAATATTTCTTTACTTCTGTTTTAAGCATAAAATATCTTTAAGCTCATCAGGCATTTGTAATAGAGGGGTATTATTTTTCATAAATGAAAATGTCAGAAGTCCAATGTACAGGTTTGTGGGTTTAATAGAAATGGTCTCTGTTGTAACAGTATGCTTTATATTCTAGTCACGGTGCATCAGCAGTTTATTCTGGAGTTCATTCTGAGGAGGTAATGACTAGGAAAATGACAAAGAAAACTGTTACTGACCATTAGTGAGCAATCACTCTGTCATATTACCAAGATAATTTAGATAAATGTGGGGTTTAGCTGTCTCCAAGGGAGACGGGATGCTGATATCTTAGATAGTGCTGCTTTTTAAAGCTTTTCCATTTGATGAATATATATTTTTGCCTCAAAGACACAGACTAGTTCCCCATATCTTCCTGATGGAAATAGTAATAGCTCATTTCAGTGCTGTCATCTTTGCTCAGTTGTGTAGAGCATGAAGCTACACAGTTTTGCAGCAAATACGGAAAGCTCTGTTTGGAAACATAAGGTATTTAATAAACGAATATAGAGCATACCGTGTTTTTCTTCAATTGGCTTCTATTATTTTAGCAGCTGCTAATTATGCAGTGTTGATATTTAGAGAAAGAGTAACAGATTTATCTGTTCCGTCTGGATAATTAGGCTTTTAGAGCATGTCCTTCTACCAACATTGGACTTTTTCTGTTTCTGTTTTCCTTCTGAGACCATATCAGGTTAAATTAAAAGGTCCAGAATTTCAGTTGAGATAACCAGACAATTTTGTTCTACTTTTTAACTTATTTTTGTTCTAATTTTAAAATTGCCATTTCACTGCAGTCATCACTGGCCCAAGATGGCTTACAAGGAGCTGCACTGGATCAGCTTGGTATTAAGGCATGAATTCATAACACACAGATCAAAGACTTTCAAGATTCTTCTTCCAACACTAGGTTTCATCATCCTGTATAAGACAGGCCCTTCCATTTTGTACATCAAATACTATATCCTTCTCCAAAATATATAGTTCTGTAGGAAGGTTTTGCAGCAGTCAGATGATTGCCCGTATCTAAAACCAGATATTCGGGTCCAGGGTACCTAGAGAAGTAATGTTTGCACATCATACACACAGTTGAGTTTGAGCTCACAGGAATGTTCTGCCTAGTGTATTGAAGTGCTGTAAAGCCACTATCTCCATATGTCCATGAACAAGCCTAAAATGTATGTGCAGCTACTCATCTTGCTCAGTGGGAGACACCCAGCTCTTGTTCCCCAACCTGAGCTTTCATTTTCAAGTTGACTCCACTGGTGTGATCTATGTGAAATGGAAAACATCCTGAGCTAAAACTAGAGAGAGGTGCAAATCACCCTGATTCACCTCCAAGGCTGTTAACTCTCCCGGTACAAATGGTGATTTCTATCTTCAACTTCTGTAATCTTTTAACTAGGGATCAAACTAAAGAAAAAGGGTGGCTACTGTAGTGTCAAGAATTGATGTTACAATAGACTTAGGATTAGATCATGTTACTACTAAACCTTTGGTCAATTTTTGCAGTACAGCATAATGCTTTTGCCTCAATTTAAGTAGCATAGCCATTGAATATTAGAAGACCAAAATTAAATGAATAGATGGGAGGTAGGGGAGCTGAAAGAGCAAAGCTAGTGCAGGGGTATTTTCTGATGGGCAGACTGGAGATATGGGCTACTGTGTCTTGGACACAGTGAGCTCATTTTGGGTGCCTGGGTACAAGTAGTTCCCTGCTGCCATCCCCCCGCCTGACAAGAAGGCAGTCCCCCTGTCTGCAGGTAAAAAGAGCCAATGAAAGAATAATTAATAAAGGCTAAACTTCCACCATTAATGTATCATTAATATAATTAATTCAATTGATTTACTCTTATGATTTATTTTACTCAGACTAGAGTTTTCTGGTTTTTTTTCAGCCTGCTTTTTGACACAGCAGAAGTCATATTGAACACACAATGCCACAGCTATTTCCATAGCAACAGGCCCTTCTAAATCTTGATTAGGGTTTCTTGGCAGAGCTGTTTTCTCAATGCCTGTTTTTTGAAGGAGAAAGCTTCAGTAAACACAAACCTCTGAAGAAGACATTTGCGAAGAAAACAGCTAGGAAGGAAAGATACATATTTTATGGAAAAGCTCTTTAGACTTTAGTAGAATGTGTTTCTATACAGTTTGTGAACACACAGCAGTTGTGAGATAAGAGATATGCTAAATATATCACATGGTATATGGTATCAAAAGATGAGCAAAAGTATCAGCGCTGGGGGAATACTCGTTTCTTTGTATCTAAAATGTATTTTTTCCTCCAAAAGGGTGTTGCAACACTTCCTTTCTGGTTTTACAGCAGGTTTTATTTAGTGTGCATGTTCCTGTCTCAGTCAGATGTGTTTTCACTAAGGCTGCCTAGTCTTTAACTAGGGACCAAAGGGGAGTTATGTGCTTCTGAGACCACTTCTCAGGTACTCATTTTGTTTTCTTTTTTTCCCTAATACATCTCTACTTTTCTGAGCTTTCCTGTCTCCGTTTATTTAAGTCACTAAAAGTGCAATTCTCAGAGGGGAAAAGGAAAAGATATATACTTGTTATGCAGTCAAAAAACTCAGGCTAAAGATGCTGATAAACTAACATAATCTCTCTAATACTGTGTAAAGGTTTCAGGAGCTTTCTGATTAATCTGAATCAATCCTAAGAAATAACAGAAGAATAACAAAGCCCCAGTGTACTTTCTGCAAACAGTGCATAAAGGCCAGCAATGATTTAATTTGATAATCTTATATAAGCAAAAAGTTCCTATTTATTTATCCTGCTGGTTAATTAACATGAGCACAGTGGTCCTCCAGCCTCCGGTCAGTTCTGTACTGGCAGAACAGAGTAGTGGAGCTGGGCCAGTTACAAAATACCAGTTTCAATTCCTTTGCCAGGCTGAGCAGTGCAGATTTACTCCACAGAAAATACCTGTTTTTTCAGTCTGATCTTTGATGAAAATGTTCAAGCCTACAATAGATGGGCAAAACATATAGAAATGTGTCTTCTAGATAGATTCTAGCAGGACAGCAGCTACTACAGGATCCATTACAGCACTGTAAGACATTTGTCAGTTTGGGACTTTTTCAATTCCTTTATTTGTATTTGAATAAACATTGTGAACTGTGAAAAAGCTTATTTATTGTTTGATGATTTTTATCATAAGAGGGGCAATAATGGCCAGACCACAACCACAGGCAGCCCTGAGCTTTGTCTTGAGCAGTGCCCAGCAGCTGGAGAGCAGTAAAACCCTAGGGCAAGCTTGGAATGAAGCATCCTGGCTCTACCATTCCAGCCTCAAAAAATTTGCACCTCAGACACTTCTTGAGATAGAAATTACCACTCAGGCACCGCTGGTAACCACCTCTGCTGTTAGAAATGACCATTTATCATCATCCCTTTTTTCCTATCTTTTAAACAGTTAGTTTACTCAGGCCAGGGCATTCCTCCCTGACAACTGAACTTGACAAGCCACTTGGTAAGAGACCTTGTCAAATAACTTCTGGATATCTAAATGCATGACATCGTGTATGTTGATGTCTGAATCTGTTGATACTGTCTGGAAGTCATCTGATCTCAGCAAGCTGTTGCAGTTTGGTTTGTCCACATTTGCTGTATAACTTTTCCCACTGACCCTTCGTGGTGTTCTTTTCCACAGGTATTTGGTACTAGATGTCTCTACTACAGTTGGATGGTTCATAATCAGCACCTGGAGCGCAGGCTGTACACATGATGTACAGGAGCACTGAAGGTAAAACAACCTGAGCAGAACCAGGGCTCTCATTTTGCATGTTCTCATTTACGAAAGTAATTCTAACACTTGTCTTTTCATTCACAATATCGATACACTCCCTAATTTGTTCTTTATCTTTTGATGTGTTATTTAATAAATCTGGTAACTGTCACACTGAAAAAAACATTTAAAAAGTGTGATTAAAATAGTACAAATCCTCCTGTCCTCCTCTGATGTTCAAGGGTAGAAAAAGGTCCAACAATGTGGAGTGTGTGCTGCTACCCCACACAAATAATTTTGACAGAATATTGGTGGGATGGAAGAAACCCTCAAAAGCTGTGAGGTGTCAAATGAAGTTTGTCAGTGCCTTGTGAGATCATGTGAATGGTGGTCTCCTGGCTCCTGCTGAGACCCACTAGGCCGAAGTCCACCAGCCATGAGGACGCTATCATGTGTGGCCCATGGACCCTGGCACTTCAGACAGCATGTCTTGGTCCTGGTTCAGAGATCTCTTCTGCACCCATGTTGCCCATGATGCCCCTGACACTCCCAAATGTCTGTGCCTCTGTGCCCTCTTCAGCAGCATCATGAGAGGGTGCTGGCCCTCTATCTTCATAGCTCACCGCTGTTCTTCAGTGCTGTGTATCAGAGCAGACATGTGATAACAACAGCCCAGTGATGGTAAACCACAGCATTCTCTGTCTGTCCTGTAGCTATAAAGAGGTTTCCCCATGTTCCCTGGTGCTCACAAGCAACCCCTAAAGCCTTTATACAATCCTGCTTCACCTATAGCTCCAGACAGCTGAACAGGCAGGATATTTCAATAAGGGAGGAGGGAAAACATGCAGTGAAACACCAAGGCTGCCAGTCAAATTGTCTTCCAAGATGTTACGTTTCCCTGAAATGTTGATGGCTTTATAAACCTTCGGAAGAATTTTAAATTGCGTTTTCTCACAACACTATCATTCATGTTGAGGATATCTGATAGTGTGAGGGGAGGCAAACTGTGCTGCTAATGGAGAAACATGAGCTGTCCACCTGTGGATGGGCAGAGACAGGACTTGGTATTGCAAGACAAAAATTAGAGTCTTTTAATGATTAAAATGATTCTATATTATACATAGTGACACTACAATTTTATTTTGGTTTTCTGTCCATGCACTTCTGCCCTGCAAAATCTTTATTTTCCAAAAACAGGAGGAAAAAGAAACTAGCTTTTAGTGATTTGCTTGAGGACACCCTTATGTGCCAGCCATTATTTGAGTGGGGATTTCAGTATATACAGTAAGTGGTTATATGCTTGGGTTATTTTATTCAGGAGTATCAAATCTGCACAAGTAAAAGGATCTGAGGGAAACAAATGAGTTCCCATTCTTGCCGGATCATACAAAAGATAAGGTCACAGCGAGACAAAATAGGGTCACTCTCAGATAAATTATATGTAATAGTATCAGCAAAGAGCTTCTTTGATTAAAGTTAACTTCTAGAAGAATTAAGTGATGTTATGAAAGTGATTTCCAAATATAGTTGCAAGATAACCTTTACTGCAGTGCCTTTATGGTTATCAATTAAAATACATATCCCCATGAAATTAATCTGTCAGTTATAATAGCTTTGTAAATCTTAATGTTCTTCCATGTGTAGTTCAAGAGTTAAATTCATGGCACAAAAAGAGGACATACTCTTTCCTTCAAGGAAGTATCTGATACTCTCTAGGCATACCAGATATAAACAAATATAAGCTCTTATACATACTACACACACATACGCATACATATGCATAAAAATAAGTTATTCAAAACCTTTTATTTCTTTTAAATGTGATGATCTATGTTGAATAAGGTGATTAGCTCCTTTATCTGAGGGAATGTGGCTTCAACACTGATCACATTTTCCTTTGGCCACCACCGATAAAAATGAAATAATGCATCATTAATTAGACAAACATGGATTCCTGACATCTAGTCCACTGAAAACAAGACAGATAAATGAATAAAGAAATAGATATAACTATTTGCTTAGGTTTATTCTCAGATAGCAGAGTTCTGAGCAAGCCAGGTGATCATTTTTGCAGTACTGCTCAGGGCCCAGCACAGTTTTGATGGTTGTGGTCTCTAATTTCAATACATTTTCCCAACCTAACAAAATAGTCCTAAAAAAGACCTGAGTGGCAAAACTTCAGGAAAATTCAGTGTACTACAAAAAATATGCTTTGCGAGACGGACACAGTATAGCATGCCTAGCTATATTGCTTTGCTTTCATAGAATCATAGAATGGTTTGGGTTGGAAGAGACCTTAAAGATCATCCAGTTCCAACCTCCCTGCCATGGGCAGAGACACCTTCTACCAGACCAAGTTGCTCAAAGCTTCATCCAACCTGGGCTTGAACATTGCCAGGGATGGGGCAGCCACAGCTTCTCTGGGCAACCTGTGCCAGTGTCTCTCCACCCTTATAGTGAAAAATTTCTTCCTAATGTCTAACCTAAATCTACCCTCTTTCAGTTTAAAACCATTCTCCCTTGTCCTGTCACTCTACACCCTTGTAAAAGAAGACTCTCTCTGGAACAGACTCCTTTTATTACTGTGTTATGGTAACCTGAATAGGACTACATCTCTTCTTTATGCTTAACAATTCCATGCATTTAACTAATTTTGCCTTCAAAATACTGCTGGGGACATCGATTCTCCAAGAGGTGTGTCATGAAAATGCCATAGCCTTGATTAAAGCAGTATATATTTTTCAAGCACAACCAAACATGTTTGAGGTTTGGTGAATTGCTGAATATCACAACTATAAATTGCATGTCAAAGTTTCTCCAAAGTAATGCAAATACCTCAGGTAAATGCTGCCACTGTTATTACAGAACCTTTTGTACTCATATAGGCTTAGCAGGTTTATGATTAAGTTTTCTTCCCTCAAATCTCCTCAGTCTGCTCCATGTGACAGGTATAAACCCAGAAGACTGACCCTCCATAAATGCCAAGCAAATATAAAACAATTGCAGTGCCTTTTAAAAACACATCAGTCACTCATCTCTCAGCACATCAGTCACTCACCTCCCAAGGCTGCAAGATTTTGATCTGAGTCATTGCAGTCTTTCTTACTTATTGTTCTCCATGTCCTTTGTTGGGCTCAGGATTGTGTTAAGCCCCAAGTGAGTGTGCTGCTGCTTGCCTTCCTCCTCCAAAATTCGTCTGGTTCATTTCCAAAGGGAAAAGTTTATTTGACTTATCAATTACCCTGCTTCTCTCAAAAGGCATCCTGGTGCAGCCCAGCATACTAGGTAGTAGTCAACTAAGAGGGTGCAATTTCTTTTACATTTGCTTGCTACCCTCAAACCCCAGGTACTTTCCTTGGGTGTCTGGTCTTCAGAGTATTCACTCCCATTGAAAAAAACTTACTTTCTACTGAAAAAAAAATTCAGCAAATTATGTCTGGCCTCTGTTTTTATAGGTTATTCCAATTCAGCAAAATGTTTACACCACAATATCTTGTCTTAAAGCTGGTTCCCTTCAGTTTGCTGGAAATATACAGTAGATGGCAATAACTGTTTTCGAAAAAGACCTTCCTTAAAAAGACCAAACTCTCATGTTTTACAATGAAAAAGGGCACAAATCTATCTATTTAGTGCTGTCTTTGACTCTTGGATTCTGATCTCTCAGATTACATTGACTGTTCTGCATCCAGCAATGTTGTATGAATCTTTCTGATATTGTGTGGATATATTTCTGATATTCTGTAGATAGAGATCTCAATACTTTAATTAATTCAGTTGACATTTTGTTCTGTTATGAAACAAAAAGAAAAGGAAGAGTTGAATGCCAGGGTTCATCAGAATAGTTATTTCTGATTCAGTCACTATCTGGAGCATAAATGTGACTGTTTCATGTAGGACCAAGATGTATTGCTTTTAGCTTTGCATTTTGGGAATAGATCATTCACTTCCATTGCATTTAATTTTACCATAGGAAAAAAAATTAATCTGACTTATGAATAAAATCATTATAATCACTATTATTGAGCAAGATGAGAAATTTGCCAGGAACTGAGCAATTTCTGTTCCTTGGCTTCGTATTCTATTTACTGAGTAATAATGTCATTTGGAAAATAAATGAAGACTAAGATTAGCTTTGCTAAAGAGAAAACAAGAACTGTTATTAAGCAACATTTTCTCTTAGGTTGTTAGAAATAATGTTCCATATGTTTTAGCATTTCTAGTTCTGCTGATGTAAATAGTTTTCTTTTTACATAACTAACTTAACCCATAAGTCCTAGAGAACCAAAATGACACATGTGCCTCATTCATCCTCCTCTAATATTAAGGCTGAGTAAGCCCAAGTCCATATTAAAGTGTTAAGATAGCCATGGGAATCGTAAGATGTGATTTTTCCTGCTTCTTGAGCACTCAGAGCTGATTATTATCATAGATGGGGCTTCTTCTTGACTGGGGCATTTCTGTGTTATGTTCATGGGTGTGTGTCCACATCACCACTGTGTTTCTGACTGGGAGAGCTCTGTTTAAGCAAACCATCACTATCTAGCATGCGGTGTAAACAAGAGCCTGCCGAGTATCTCCCTTTTAGCTGAAGACAAGGTGGGCTCTGCGGTTCTCTAGGACTGGTGCTTTGGCCTGCCTTGGGTGTTTGGAGGTGGCCTAAAGTGGTCCCCAGCTATGGGCAGCATGGACATCTGGTCCTCAACACCAACTGCTTTGCTCAACAGCTCTGCCACCGCGTTCTTCTCTTCCTGTCAATACAGACAGCAGTTATCTACTTATTCCTCACGTCAGGAAAAATGATGTTAGATAAGCAACTGACAGGCCTGTTTGAGACGTGGCTGATAACTGATGAGTGTCATGGGACTGACTGATCAGACTATTAGAAGGGCAGAGAAAGGTTGCTGTGCTTGCTGTTGTATGACGGTGGATGCTGTAAAAGAGAAAGTACCTCCCTGTCATTAATATCTGTACCACCCAGTCATAACACTTTCAATAGCTGGAGGAAGCAGGGCAAACATTTAAAAAAGAAACCCAAGAATTGTTTCCATTTTCAATTAGGGGCAGCAAAGACACTTCAACTGTAGCAATTTGTTTCCATGGCTTGCTACTTTCCCTATTTAACAAGCCCCTCATTTCAAATCTGTTCAGTTTGCTGAGATTCAGCTGCTCACCTTTGCATCCTTGTAGGAGCTAGGTAGTGCTGGATTGCTGCAGGGCATCTTGGTGATGGTGCCCTATCCATGTCTCACTGCTCTCCCATCCAGCTCCTCTCCAGGCCCGTCGTGTCTGTACAGCTCACACATGGGCAGTTGTTACACCCCTGGCCTTCACTATCCCTGCCACATTCAACACATGAAGTTCTTGGGGAGGAAGGATGTAGTCTGAGAAGTAAGTTCCTTTTCCTAAGCACCACAGCAAGAGCAAAGGCAGTGCATTATCTCTGCAGGCAACTTAGATGGTTTCCCAGCTGGTTCAGCAGCAGGGTGTCCTTGTGGCATCATCTGTCTAGATACCCAGAGCAAAACAATGTGTGTAATTGAGGAAATGGTTTCCAGCTGCTATCACCATGCTCTGAGACACAAGTGTTGACACAAATGCATCTTTCACGCTTGGAACTGGGGCCTGCCTCCCTGAGGAGCTGCTAGCTAAGACGAGTAATCCCTCTGGACTTTGGCATCCATGCCCACACATGTTATAGAATCATAGAATGGTTCACGTTGGAAAGGACCTTAAAATTCCAACCCCCCTGCCATGGGCAGGAACACCTCACTCTAAACCTTGCCACCCAAGGCTCTGTAAAACCTGGCCTTGAGCACCGCCAGGGATAGAGCATTCGCAATTTCCTTGGGCAGCCCATTCCAGTACCTCACCACCCTTACAGTAAAGAACTTCCTCCTCATATCCAATCTAAATTTCCCCTGTTTAAGTTTGAACCCGTTGCTCCTTTTCCTATCGCTACAGTCTGTCATGAAGGGTCCCTTCCCAGCATCATAATGTAAAGCAGATGCCAGCTGTGCATTTAAGAAGTGAAAAAAAGAAAACACAAAAATGTTAGACAGTTGTGTGTCATCGTGGTTTTAAGAAAGTGCATCTTATTTGGCATTTCCCCCATAAGGTGGACTTTGGATGAGGGGCACAGGGTGTGGAAGGAGGAGAGTGTCTTTCTTAATGGTCTGCCTTTCAAAAACCTTGTATCCAGATAGAGTAAAACTTAATAATCTCACCCAGGACAATTACTTGGATTCCAATAAAACATTTAAATATAGTAAAGATTAAAAACCTTCTGTCAATAAAGAACTTGAATCTTTAAATGTTCAAACAGAAACAGAGGGAATGTCTCCTGACAAGGGCTCTTCATTTCAGCAGGGTGCTGTGTCTGTGGCTTTACAGTGGAAGTCTGGCCAAGAAACAAGCTACTGTTCCCCCTCCTATTGTTTGGACACACCATAATGTCAAGTAGCTGAAAGGCTTGCAAGGCTTTCATTGCTTGTGTGCCGTCACTTCATTTCTGCTGACACATCTGGCAGTGTCATGCTTCACTAACACTAAGTGGTAGCATATAAATGGATGAGAAACAAATGGGGAAATATTATTAGCCAATATGAAACCGCATCAATGTGTTAAGATAGTTTCAAAGTAATAGATGTTGTCATTTAAATTAGAAGAAAATGCATACCATTATTAGGATCTAGCAGGAAACTAAAATAGGTCATCCCCAGGAATATGCTATGCCTATTGATTTTGTGTAATAGTACTGAATGAAGTTGTAACTCTGAACTTTTTTATTGAGACATAACCCCATTTTTTATAACATTCTTATTTTCAGGAGGTGGTTTTAATCTTTTCTTGTGTTTTGAAGAATGTGGGATGTTTTACTTTCTTTAGCTCATTTGTATGTTACAAAAGACCAAATATACTTGCATTGTTGCAAACAAGATGCTGACAATTGCTAGGCAAAGGCTCTGTGAAACCACCTAATATATGGCATCTATTTTAGCTCTTGTATTGCCCTAGCACAGTCAGAGTGAAAGCTTTAAAAAATACAAAGCTTGTAGGCCTCCACATCCAGTAGATGCTGCTTGATTTCAGCAGTTTACAGAATATAGCTGAGCAATGAGGCTTTTTCCATGCAAATAAACTGCTTCCCAAATTCAGTATAACATTAGTGCCACTTAACTGCTAGCAAGGCTGAACCCACACAGTGCCACTGGGATCAATGACTTGTTTCTTTATGAATGGCTTGTCGTAGTTTGAGGCCCCTCAAACAGTTCTGTGCACCCCCCCCCCCCTTTCTTCCCCAGTCCCGGGGAAATGGGA
>JASSUY010005237.1:0-98926 GCA_032466535.1 Forpus xanthops
ACATAGCCTTGGGTGGCATGGTTTAGTGGGAGGTGTCCCTGCCCATGGCAGGGGGTTGGAATTGGATGATCTTAAGGTCCTTTCCAACCCAAACTATTCTATGATTCTATAATAACAGCATTTAACTTAATTTCAGATGAAGAGGCTCAAATCCTTGACAGAATACGGGCCAGTTTCTCCTCTCCATTGGCCTGGGAAAGGAGCCTGACCACAGTTCTGCAGCAGGGCTATCCATGAATCTGTGGCTGGTAAAGCTATTAGAACCTTCTACTGGAGCTTCCTTAAGAGTACGTTCCTCCTCCTCCTTGACAGTGGAATTAGCCACTCCAGTTTGTCTTGTGAACAGAGATGTTCCAGTTTGGGACTTACATGGCCACAATGAAAGGAGGTGTCAGGGGACACCTAATGTGTGTAATGGTTTCAGACTGAAACAGGGGAGATTTAGGTTAAGTATAAGGAAGTAATTCTTTACTGTGAGGGTGATGAAACACTGGAATGGGTTGCCCAAGGAAGTTGTGAATGCTCCATCCCTGCTGAATGGAGCCTTGGGTGGCATGATCTAGTGTGAGGCATCCCTGCCCATGGCAGGAAGTTGGAACTTGATGATCTTAAGGTCCTTTCCAACCCAAACCATCCTATGATTCGGTGACCCTTGTCACTGTCAGTCCAGGGTGAAGGATGAAGGTGGTACAGACCATTGGTTTCTGCCATGTTCTCTTTCACTTTACCTTGGCACATCCATTGACAAAGGTGTGGGAGCTGTAGCAGGTGATTACTTTTCAGTTCATTTGCCTGTTAAAGGTGAAAACTTCCTCCAGGAGTTTTTTCCTGATGGATACATTAATTAATGTCAGAGCACTAATTATATGCGTCTTTAAACTGTTACTGCAGGACAACTTACAAAATACAATGAATCCTAAACTTTTATTCTGCCATAGTGTTATTAAATGCAACGATGTCTTATACTAATTGGAATATCCCTGTAAAGTTTTTTAAATGTGACCTGTTTCTGACAGCCAGGGTGGAACATCAGGCAGTGGGCATCTTCCTTGTAAAGGGGGTGCTGTTGGTCTTTCCAGCCTTGTTGATTCTGTGGTTCTATGTCTGCTGTCTGAAAACAGTTTCTCTAAAGCATTGGCAGCTAAAATCGCAACTGAAGCCCACATCAGTGCTTCTTCTGAAAGCCTTGGTCGTAATATTTTACGCTGTAGTAACTCATTGATGTATTTTTGCTGATGCTTCCTTTTATCTATACCTTTATGGGCAATTTGGTTGAAACCGTAGCTCCACTAAAGCTGGTGGCGTTCTTGACTTCTGTAGGGCTAGGATGTCACTGTAAGATTTTACATAGTTGTGAGTTTCATATAGTCTCTTAACTTTGTGGGTTTTTTAACAATAGCTCTAACTTTATGGCAGATGTAGATTTTACTTTAGTTCTGTTGAACTAGGATATGTAACTTGTGCATGTGTACATAGCATTAAGATAAATAACCTGCCTTTGGCATTGCAAGTCTTGGAGACCAGACTCAGCAAACACTTGTTCACCTGCAACATGATAAAGCAGCTTATGGCAAGTCTGTGTGAAAGCCTGGGCAGTTCAGAATTGGGATTTAGGCATTGCAAAGAAGTGGAAACAACCTGATTTGTCTCCTGGACTGAGCAAGTGTGAAACTTGGGGCTGAAGCACAGAGCTCAAGCGCAGAAGGCATACCCTTTCTACACTGCCTTAATCAGGTTTTAAAATCCCCTGAAGTTTTAATCTTTGCTAGGCAGTGTGGAAACCAAATCAAAGGGTTTTAAAAGACATTATATTTTTCTAACAGCTCCACACCAAATTAAACAGTAGCATTTGTGAGCATAGTTAAGACAGCGTGGTCCCTGTAACATGGGTGATGCTACCGTGGTGGTTCTTTCCCATTGGAAAGATGATTCTCACTCTAAGACCAGACCAGAGTAGTTTCTTTGCCATTCCCACAGATTCAAGCTATAGCCAGCTGCTTCAGCAGTTGGTTGGGTGCATGAGGCTGTGTGCATGTGTGTAGTGTGGCTACACTGGTACAGTACTTCTGCCTTTGGGCTCAGACCTGATGTGATGACTGTTGGCTGCCAAGGAAATGTGTTTCATCTCATTTGGGATGGGTTGCATACATCTGCAACCCGTACATCTGATGGATGTGAGAGCATTACATCACTGTTACTCAACCATATAGCAAAGCTGTCTCCATTAGACTTGATATGCCAGAGGGTCTGCTACATATCCCTGGTGCTTTGGCCAGCTCTGCTGTGGATCTGATCCGGTTCAGAGAGTGGGAGGGATGTATGGATGGAGACAGTAACTTGTTAAGCTTTCTTGTCGAAAGCTTATTGTTTGTCTTAATCCACTCTATTGCAAATGCAAGGTGAAACGTGCAAGTCCTGTTGCTGTGGTTAAAACTGACATAGTTTTCTGGTGATTGATTATTGCAGATATTAGGAGCTGGTTTTGCTTGATTTGTGTGTCTGAATTGTCCTTACAGATGAGAAATGCCAACTAAAAAAAGCTTTTATATGAGCCATAGTTCAAATAATGTCAGTAAGCTAAAGTATATTGCTAAAATTCTATTTCGTCTATGAAATGGTATCTTCTGTCCAACAATGAAAGAAATACAGAGCACCCTCTTTTTGTAGTGGTGATTTCATGGTTCTTGGTAACCTCTACAAGATCGATGGAGGATGTAGTCCCAGCAGAATGTGTCTCTTCTACATGGACTAGGGAAGACAAATGAGAACTTTTTCCTTTCTTTTTTATCCACCTGGAAGCATTGCACACATTGTTGGGATCATATTGATTTGTTCTGGTAATGTGAAGCATCCAAAGCCAGGTACAAACTGCTGTTTTAACAGCCTGACCTGTTTGTGGGGTTGGTTTTCTTACTTTCAGCTATCTCTGTGCTTAGAAAATGTACAAAGATGTAGATGTTCTACTTTGTACTCTTTGTGCTTGTTTGTAGATACCAGTATTACCTACAAGTGAAAAAGGATGTTCTTGATGGCCGATTGCTTTCTTCACTGGAGCAGGGAATTCGACTAGCTGGTTTGGCAGTGCAAGGTAAGATGAGATGACCTGATAGCCCATTTTCCAACACTGGCTTTTTTGGTTTGTTCCAGATGTTTTGTATGTCAAGTGGGCACTAAGGCCTTGTATTACTCCTACTCACAACAGCTGGGTTTTCTGTTGATTTAAAAGTGCATAGGTGGACTGCCGTCGATGAAACACACCCTCAGGGTGGGAATGATGGACCACATCACAGTGTGCAGCTTTCCTATGTCTAAAAATACATATAAGTGAATCTGAACAAAGCTGCAGTTCTTCGAACCCCAACCACGGAGCACTTTGCAGTAATGAATTTGCTTTATATTCTCTGGTTTGAAATATAATTACATCAAAGAGCATAGCAGCAGCTTTAATTTTGCCTTTAATTAAAAACTTGTTTTGCTATATGGTGCTATCTGAAATGCGAAAGAACACATGACCGTAATTGTTATGGGAGTAATAGATTAGTAAACTACTTCTTACAATGTGACTTTTATTCTGAGCATCCTAAGGACATCAATAAAAGTGAGGTCATCGAATGTATATGAGCAGGGGAAGAAGCCCTGTATTTGGAGAAAGTACATTTCAGTCTATCTACGACTATGACAACCAAAGGTAGAGTTTCAGAGATCATTCTCTGGACATATCCTCTAATAAGAGGGAAGAGGGAAGTAAATAGCAAACATGAAGATCAGATTCTTAAAAATTTAAGGTTCAATGGAGAGTAATGCTGATATGGTCTTAGAGTAGTAGAAATTCCATTTTTGTAGCTTATTTCTTGGTTAAAAATTGAAGAAAAAATGTTTTGTCACATCCTGAAATGTTATTTTAATAAAGGGAAATATATGTAGAAGATTCCATACTGAACCTTGTGGTTTAAGTAAATGATTTTTTCCAGTGTGTAAGTTACTGCTGAATACGTTTCACTGGCCCTGTGTTTTTGGAGCTTTCTGCTGCCTTTGAGAGTGAGTCAGTCTTTGTGGTCAGTTTGAAGTAATCGCTGTGATTCTGAAACTTCTACATAATCTATTATATTTCAAAGACCATTGCATCAGAATGCTGCAACTAATCTTGTTTGCTTTGTTCCTGACCTTGTATTACTCCCTTTGTCCTTTGCATGTGATGCGACTGAAGATCTGTGAAATACTTCTTACAGACTGTTTCGTGTCCATTTGGATTTCTTTCTGTTTATGTTAAAACATAACTCTGAGGTGAAAACAAAATGAAACTGCATTTTTGGCATCCTGCAATGCATGAAATTGTCTCAAAGCTTTGAAAGAATGTTTAGATAATATGATTTATGATGGGGATTTCCAAGTTCTATAATATGAGAGTCTTGTAGATGGTGTTTGATCCAGTTCAATTAATATAAAATAAGAACCTCCTGGCAAGATATTCTTTTGATACAAGCTGTTGTGTATTTAACAGATAGATAAATGTAGGGTTTGGTTTGTATTTTTTAATGCCGTTTAACTAACCCCTATACTGTAAAACTAAGCAGCTTTAGTACAGTTGTGTAGAGTTGTACCAGAGGTAGGTTAGTTTTTGCCTGATCAGGATTGGAAAAGTTGGTGAAGCAGAAGTGTGTGCTGTTTTTCAAGAGGCTGAGCAATCCCAGCTTTGTTTGATAGTGGTATTAGAGCACAAAGGCTACAGAAAATCTTGCATTAAGCATTGCAAATGGTCATAATATTAAGGATCAAAAGGGAGAAATTACTTGTTGGCTGTTGTTTGATCTCTGGTAATAACACTATTATTTTCAGACCACCATGTTAAAAGCTGGAGTACAAGCAGAAATCTTTGTTCTAGGTTGTGGCTTCAGAGAGAGCTCGCCCACTTGAAATGAAGCATCTGTGCAAAGGTTGAGCATGGTCTTAACATACATGGAAAGTACTAAAATGAGTAATTGTGTTATTTTTTTCCAGCGGATTTTGGAGACTATGATCAATTTGAATCTCATGACTTCCTCCGGGAATATGTCTTGTTTCCTATGGTGAGTTCCTTATCTCCCCCTCTTTTGAGGTCTTTGACAAAAGATTTGCCTTGCTTCACAGAGGGTTTTGCTGATAACAGAGTGAAAGCACCAACTCTGAACCATTAATAGTGGAAAAAATCTTTGCTCCCCAAAACCTACCGTGTATTTGATTGTGTCTGAATGAATATATGCTATGGAAATTTAGCCTCTTTTTAGTCCCTTTTGAGTTGTGCCTTCACTAGGCATAGGTGTCAACAAACTTTCATAAAATGGAAAAGATCATGGAATTCTTTGTAACTGGAAGAAGAGTTTGGAGGTGGGGTGAAGTTCCCATGCCCTGAGTGTGGCTGCCTACAAGTGAAGGCATCTGGTTTCCCTCTGCAATTAGAGGAGCGGTAAAGGGGGAATGATTCATCTCGCTGTAATTTGCAGGCTTGAGAAAGGCACTTCACAAAGCATTTCTTCCCATTTACCAGCACTGTTTGCACAGGAGCTGCAGCAGATAGTCCATTCTTGAGTCTAAAAAGGCAGCAGCAACAGAATCATGAAGTGGAAGTGCAATTTTGAGCTGGTAGAAAGAGTTCAATGCCACCTGAGAAAGAGTCAGCAGGAAGAAGGGAAATTAAGGAATATGCATAGAGGTTGGAATATGCCTTGTATAGCTAGAATGTGGCTTCAGCATTGACCTTTCACAAGAAACTTGTGTTAGCCTGACTGGTGGAGCAAGATTCCTTTGGTAGGCATCCTCTATCTATTGATAAGTAATTGATGAACTTGTGTATAGTTGATGATTTAGGAAGTTGTGTGCAATAGCCTAACTGGGAAAGATGGCTGGAAATGCAGGCAGAGAAATGTGCTGTTAAGCTGTGACTTTGTAAATTACTGAACTTCTGCAAAGCTTTTTCAATATACTGACACTTTTTCTATTCAGCTGCTGCTAAATTAAATGATAGCAGCAAAGACCTGCAGCCTTCAGAAGCCTACTCTTAAACCAGCTGGTTCTCTAAGTCATTTCTCTAACTGCCTTGCCTTTGCTCTTCTGGGGAGGAGTGGATAACGTAATAGTAAATATTTCACTGCATGTTCAGTGGCAGTTGCTAAGTGCTGCAGACATAAACTAGTCCTGAAGCAAGTGGGAGGATTTGAGTGAATCTGGGGCACAGAAAGAGCCTCCAACGAGAGCGCTGCTATAAATTCATTAGTGAAGTGAGCTGGTAGGTGAGGGAGGGGCAGCTACACTTGTACTGTTTGATCTTGCAATGCTCCAATGTGTGTCAAACGGCATTTCTTGAGCAGGGAAGAGAACCAAGTTATGTACACAGTACACCCCACAGGTGCGTAGCTGTGCATAGGCATGTACCATGCCATTTTTCATTAGCACGCTACCACTTTCACATTTTTGTGCGGCGGAAGCAAATAGCAGAGGGGAGGGCCCCAATGTGCAAGAAGCAGGCAGTGGATTTCAGTGCCTTACATGGAACCTTAAGGCTTTTAAATATAAAAATAAGAACTTTGAGGTTTTGCAAGAAAGTGTCTCAGCTTCCTTTGGGGTTTTTCTTGGCCTTGAATTTATGAGCACGCTTCCTTTCTTAACCTGCTCCCAGTTGTGTCTGAGTTATTGCTACTACATGGTATTAAATTTTATCACAGATTTAAGGGGTAGCACAAGTTTCAGTGGGGATTTCATGGAGATTAAGGAGTACCTGCAGGACTACAATACCCATGACTTCATTTTCCATGGTCTATGCGTTGTTTTTTGGCCTGGTTTAAAAGGTGGATACTAATTTATAGACTTCCAAGTGATTTTAAAGACTTGTTTGGTCCTTCTCCAGGAAAAGATTCCTTATCTGTGCTCTCTATTTTGGGATAATAAATATCTTAACCTTATTTTCAACAGTATCTTTTTATCATCCCCCTAAAAGATATCAAAGAAATCAGACTCTTGTGTTCTCCTTGCATGTTTTCAGCATCGCTACTCTGGATTTTCAGTACAGTTGGTGATAGGGTCTCTTGTCTCTCAAAAGACCTAGAAAAGCATGAACAGGAAACAATCCTGAAGCATCTGTCATAATTCCTGACTTGCATTTTGTCATCTTTCTCTTTGGATGACTGTTGATGCTACTTTGTATTCCTGCAGGATTGGACCCAGGATGAAGCTGTCTTGGAGGAGCTGACTCAAAAGGTTGCTCAGGAGCACAGAACTCACAGGTAAATTTGGTGTGTTAAGGTTTGTATTATTCATTGTCATCATTCACCTAGTACATCACTTCTTCCCCATACTTTTCTGGCAGGGATAAACTAGCATGTCTTCGTGTTACTGTTATGCTGTGTCTCATTGGGGTTTTTAATTAGTCTGTTGCAAAAGATTATCAGCCTCCTGTGAGCACAAAATGGCCAAGGAACTTAATCCCAAATAAACAAGCACCTGCACCATAAGGTTTAATGAGCCTATGTAATGCTACTTGCACTATGGAGTAGACTCCTTTCTCTTCTTGGTTTTGTGTAAATCCTCATAGTGAAAGACCCTGTGACTTAATCAGGGGAATCTGAGGGTCTGACAGGTTTTTCTTTCATTCCAGACAGAGGGGGGTACACATACTGTCAGTGGAATGGGAAAGAAAATAACAGGAATTGGGGTTTAAGTCTCATTGTGGAAAAGATACAAAATGGTGTTAATAATTAGTTGATAATTAGGCTATGAGGGAACGTGTTAGTGCTGCAGCAGAAACACCTTTGTAAGCAGGCTTCGTTTGTATCATCTGAGTGTTTTGGTGGTGGAAGGATTTGAGCCTCTAGAATGCTGTTCTTAATGAAATGCAGTGCCTGTACGTCACTGGAAATATACTGTTCTGTTAGGTTATGAATTTACATGTCAAGCTTTATTGCATGAAATGCAATGGGAATATTATGTGGAGGGTGCAGCACTCCCTGTTGTATGACAGAAGATGGTTGTAATGAGAAAAATAGGAGTAAAAGGCCGTTCTCAGTCTTAATTTCAATGCAAGCTTGGACCTTTGAAACCAAAGAGCTTCCAAGCTGGCCATGAACAGGCCTGATTCTGTCCTGCTCTTTCTGCCATGGGCTGTGTGTGTGATCTTGGGTAGCTCCCAGACTTGAAAGGAAAGATTTCTCTCCCCTGCTGCTCTCTTTAGTGCTATTTCCCTAACACAAAGGATGCACATTTACCCTCCCTTCAGCGGCTAGATCACATTCCACCTCCTTTCTGTCCCTCTTTCTCCCAAGTATTTCTCTGGTTCCTATATTTCTGTTCCTAAACTGTGGTGAGGAGCAAAGAGGAGGACACTAATAGTGCCTTTCTTTTGGAGCAACCTGCAATCTATTCTGACCTGCTTTTGAGAGCTGAAATCTGTCTGAATTCCTGAGCTGTGACAAGAGCATGTGTAGACATGTGCGTAGAAGCTTTCACCCACTTTGTTCTCCTGTTGCGAAAGAGATTCTGCTCAATATTTGGATTTAGTGCCTGTGTTTTTGACTTGAAAATGTAGGTCTTCCCTTTTAAGTCATTTTAGAAACTTCAATGGATATGTGTACTCTGTATGCAAGTTAGGACACATATGACTCAAGCTGGCCATCCAAAACTAGACATAACCTGATGCAGCAGCCTGGTGTTTTAATAAAGCATGGAAAATATTTGATGTGTGCTGAAGAAACTGAGTAACATGATCAGTTCAGTTTGTTTCTCCTGTAATTTGGACTGCGCTCTGTACCTTACCTTAGCAACACTGAGTGCAATTCCTCTTCTTTCCGATCCTAATGTAAAAAGCTGTTTTGTATGGTGCATTTCTAGGCACCACCTCCAAAGTGGGTTTGTGAACCTCCCATTCTTTCACTGGTGTTTTTTGTGTGCATGTAACGTTGAACCATTCGCTACCTGTTGTTACTCTAATTACAGTGGCATTACAGCAGCAGAGGCTGAGCTTATGTACATCAGTGAAGTGGAACGCCTCGATGGGTTTGGACAGGAAATCTTCCCTGTGAAGGTATGTTAGTGGATATTATAAAGGAACCTCTGAATCAAACGATGCAGAAGTCTACAGTGGCCTTTGGAATACACAAAAGTTGTGTTTATCCAAAAGAGCCAGGACTTGACTGTTCGGGAAGGTGAAATGACTGCTGGTAGTTTGAATGGACATTGCAGCATGAGGTTAGGCCTGTAGTGTTACTTCTCTTGACAAAAATCGTTTTCACAGAAGAGATTGCTGTTTGCTGGGGCTGCTCGTTTGGGAAGCAGAGATGCTCCTTGTTTCAATGAGTGCTGAGGGGATGAGCCTCAGCTTTGGTTGTCTTTAACAGGATGAGAATGTCTCATGTCTTTCTAAGCTGCTGTTTTCCGAGCATTAACTTCATTTTTTCTTAGTTTCTTACATGTGCACGCAGCTCCTCCAGACATTTAAAAGTGAGGAAGGAGGATTTGTTTTGTGTTTGTCACTTTTGCTTCACTGGAAGCCTCTATCTGCCATGGATGGGCTGCTTGGCCTTATGGAGCATGTGCCACCAAGTTGTGCTGAGAAACTGAAAACCGTCGGTACAAACATGACCCATTTCTCTTTGCACACCAGCCCAGCCACCACAAGTGGCGGACTGCAAGCAGTTCTGCTAGTTAAAGATAACTTGGAATTTAAAACAAGCCAAACAATAACCCTGTTCTGCTCAAGTCAGAATTGATCCTTTGTCCATCTCAAAATTGGCCTGAAGGGAAGGAGCTGAGTGGCAAAAAAGCCTTTACCCAGCAACAAAAATTATGTAACCTTTATTGATGAATGAAATCAGTGTTTTCCTCAAATTAATTCAGAATAATGCTATATGATGCCAAAGTTGCTGTGTGGAATTGTCATTAGATGTTATTGCATGTCAGTAAAATAAGTAAGAGAGAGTTTTTCTTACGTCTCTTATTCTAGAGGTTTTTCAGAGTGTTTCTGGGTTAGAATTGTCAGTATATCATAGAATCGTAGAATAGTTTGGGTTGGAAAGGACATTAAGATCATTCAGTTCCAACCCCCCTGCCATGGGCAGGGACACCTCACACTAAACCATGTCACCCAAGGTGATGTCCAACCCAGCCTTGAATATTACTGCATGTCAGTAAGATAGTAAGAGACTGGGTACTCCGATAGAAGGGTAGCACCTTCCTACAGTTCTGCAAAGAGCAGCATGCTGGCCTTGTAGGCAAACAGAACTGTGTATAAAGGGAAAAATGAATGATTTCTCTTTTGTTGCTGTTAGAAACATGGTTTTCTTTCTATATAAATATTTGTATACCCATAGAATCACAGAACCAACCAGGCTGGAAAAGACCTTTAAAATCATAAGTCCAACCATTCCCCAGTGCTGCCAAGGCCACCACTAAACTGTGTCATGTAAGGCCCTCATCTACACGGTGTGTGAGCACTTGCAGGGATGGTGACTCCAGCACTGCCCTGGGCAGCAGTTCCAATGCCTGAGCATCCTCCAGGGAAGGAATTGTTCCTCATCTCCATCTAAACCTGCCCTGGTGCAGCTTGAGGCCATTTCCTCTTGTTCTATAACTTGTTTGGGAGAAGAGACATGCATGGATGTGTACTTATATGTGTACAAATACATACATTTTCCCAGTCTCTTTGCTTCCTAAAGCTGCCTCTGGGACAAGGAAAGGACTGCACGTTCAGACTAAACTGAAGACTGTCAACCATAGGACCTCTAGGACTTGTAGCATATGTGGAAGTATGCTGGTGTGTGCAGCACTGGGAATCAGTGCATAGGCAAGGGCGAGAAAACTGGCATCTATCATTTGTTTGTAAAGCCCTAACACTTAGATTCAGATGCAGAAACTCCACTGTTGCCTTCTGTTGATCAAGTAGAGCAAGGCCAGGAGAACAGATCTAATCTATCAGTTAAAGTGTAGGAACATCCAGTGGTTTCTAGAAGTTACTCATGCATAGTGCATGAACTTCTCTCATAACTTTTTTCTACCCATTCTTTTTAACCACACTATTAGCATGATTTTTATGTACCGCTTTAACGTGTGAACCAATTACTGTATATGCAGCTGAGGGGGAGTTGTTTTTGTTGATAAATGTAGAAAAATCTCTTTGTCAATAGCATTAAGTGTTTGTTACTAAAAAGAAATAACATGGTTGCAAAATAGAACAGAACACTGATTTCAGTCAGGCGCCTACAAGGAGACATGGGTGGCACAAAACCAATAGAACCTCTCAAAAACAATGTAAGAACAGTTGACATTGTGATACATACAGGTGAATATTTAACCCAGTAATGGGGGGTGGGGGGAGAAAAGGAGGAAATATCTGTATAGGGATACAAGTACTTTTAGGGAGACGTGGTGTGAACTTCTACCAGGAGTACTTAAAGGAGGAAGCATGAAGAGTATCACTTTGGAGAGGGATTCCATCTCCAGGTGTGGTGTTTTGAAACCTCTGCATGTTTTAACAGATGACTGGAGAAACACTGTGAATGTGAAAGAGAACTATTGCTTTTCGTGGTCATACAGCCTCTAAGATAGCTGTAATCACAATGCTAGGGAATGTGGGGTATAATACACTCGGTGCCAGTGGTGTGTGTTGGTTGATAGAGAACCTTGGGCTTCTTTAGCCTTTGTCCTCACTAATCAACAGAGTGAATCCAGTGAAGTGCCCATAGCTCTGAAATGACAAAAATCACAGTCTGATCAGGCAGCAGTACATGGGTTAGTGAAGGATTAGTCCTTCAGCCATCCTGCAGAAGCATTTCTGTTTGGTAGTTCAGAAAGCATTCCTGTGCATGCATTTGTCAGTTTCTTTCTGAAACTAAACATGTTGTCCTTTCTCTGCAGGATAATCATGGAAATGACATACACCTGGGTATTTTCTTCATGGGAATCTTCATAAAAAACAGAATTGGAAGGACAACTGTGATCTATAGGTAAAAACTAGAGTCTTCTATATGTAAAGGGAGTTTCTTTTCAGAGCTCCATGTATGGATTTTTTTCCCTTATGTATGTGACTTCAATAGTGCCAATCCTCTAACTGAGGAGTTGTCACCTTGCTGTTTTCAGGATTGGCCTCTTGGCTGTAAGAGATGCGATAAAAAATAACTGCTGATGTCTGTGAATGGGTTTGACAGCAAGAAAGATGTAGTTTTATGTCACGCATCTTGTACTTACAAGGCTTTGATCCCTTTTATTTCCTTACCTTTGTGTCTGCTTCTGAATGTAGATCTGTTAAACCTCACAGCAGCGTGGGCATTCAACCTATCTACAGATCTGGTTGTCACATATAGGTGCCCCACTACAAACCCCTGCATTTTCTCATCCTGCATGTTTCGAACTCCTGGCTGTGTCCCTTGTTTATTTGTTCTGCTGGTTTGGTTATTAAGAATCACTTCAGTCTTTCCGTTCACTTCCTTTTGTGGGTTTTGTTGCTTCTTATATGTGTTTGTTGTGTACGAAAGTGTTGCTAGGAATGCCTATGGTTCCAGGGAGGCTGAGGTTTCACTCATTCTTTGCTGCTGTCCCGGTGGGTATTTCCATTACTGGTGGTGTTAACTTGAAGCGGATTTCTCCTACTGCCTATTATTAGAATATGAACATTGTGCAGCCAAAAAGTATGTGGTTTCTGAGGTGTGCTAAGTTTTAGTCAGTAGCAAGGCTTGTATCAGACTTCAGCTGGAGTGGCTTTTGCCTTCAAAGGGCTTTCACCCGAAGAAAATAGATAATCCTTGAGCTGCGCCAGGTGACAAAGCCAAGGCGTTTCTTTACATGTAGAAATGGTAGTTGTAGAAATGATAGTGAGGCAAGGAGCCTTACTCTCTGGAAATACGCACTTCAAGCATCCTGCCATGACATGAAGAGGAATGCATGCTGCAAACAGAACAAACAAGTCCTTTCCATCCCCGTGGATTGCATGCAATGTACGTGAATGTCTGTCAGCTATTTGTAAGGAGATTATAAGTCTGATCTTGGGTAACCTGACAATTACTTGGGGGAAAAAAAAAAGGAACCAACAAAGATTGCACACATAAAACATGGTACGTATTAACATGGTGCGCATAGCCTACATCACCGTGTTGTCAGCTTAACCTTCTCCGGGAAGAATGGGCACTGGAGGAAAGTTGGAAACAGCATTTGGAGAGGAAGGGTGCTGTTAAATAATCATTTCCAATACACGTGGCTAAAATCAATCAGCTCAAACGTGCTACAGTTCAGTAAAATGCTTAGCATTCATGTATTTTCAATGTATCTGTTACTGTGAGTTTAAGGAGAGTTTTGGACTCTCCTGCTTTGGGTTAAAAGGTGAATATCTATTTCTCCTTTATCAAAGCATGAATCCTTATTTTCCTGACCATGTTTCTTCACCAAACAGCCGCTGAAAAGCTTTCCCATCAAATGCAGCTCATGTTGGCTAAGGGATTCTTAATGTGTTTGTGAAACGTTTGAATGTATGTGTTGGCAAACTCTACTGCATTTTTTTTTACTCTACAGGTGGAATGACATTGGGAATATAGCACATAACAAGTCTTCAATTGTTCTAGAGTTGATCAACAAAGAAGAGAATGTGCTCTTTCACACAGTAAGGAAAAGATCTAATCAGTGTAATCAGAAAGCTACTTGAATAAAACCAAAACCTTTGAAATTCCACTTTGCCAAAGGGGCCCACTCACCTTATCCCCTCTCCCCCAAGTTCACAGTTTATGCAGAGAGTGAAATGAACTTCATTGAGCTACCAATATGTGTATTCTCTTCCAAGAATCCTGAAGGATACTGTGCTGGGAAGTCTGCAAGAAACTGAAGTGCTTGTTGGATGAAACGTGCGCAGTGCCACGCTTTCATGCTGGCATAAATATAGCAGCATGAGCAGTGATTGAAACTGGGCATAAGGTGCCATGCATGCACATACTGGAGCTCAGAGGGCAGTGCTGTTCAGTGCTATTTAAAATCACATCTCCCTGAGCCAAGGCCAGGATAGAAACTGGACCAGCAGGCTTGAGCCATTTCTTGTCGTTGTCCCTCCTCCCTTCCCGCTGTGACTTAGCATTGAAGTGGCAGCATGTAAAGGCATGCAACTGTATTTCAGTAATCCAATGCCTTGAATGCTCTTGAGGGCACTAGACGTGTTCTTGGCAGCCAGTCTCTGTGCATGATAGACCTTACCAAGCCTTACTGCAATTGGATTTGTAAAACTCTTCTTTGTTACTTCTTGGTAAGAATAACAAAGTAAATGATTACGTTTTCTTTCTTCTCTTTTTCTCTTGTGTTTAAAGGATGATCTTGAAAATGCCAAATATATTTCACGGCTGTTTGCAGCAAGACACAAGTTTTACAAACAGAACAAAATCTGCACAGAGTGAGTACTCTTTCCTTCAGAGCCGTTTGCTGACATCCTGCTTTGAAATTGAGCTGAGTTTTGGCATATCTGGGGTTTTTCTAGTCACTTGTGTCAGTTATTTCTTTCCCCTTTTTTCTTGCTTCCTTTTAACCACCAGCAAGAACAGGCAATTGAGAATGAAATTTCATTCTGAGCCTTGCAAGGCGTGATGCTCCCCAAGCAGCAAGAGCTGACTGGGGGTCTTGAATTAAAGGCCTTGGTCTCTGCCATTAATAACCCAGAGTATTAGGATAAACTGGAGTGAAAGGTGCCATATGTTGGAATGTGACTTGCGGTAGCAGATGCACTACCCATCTAGCAGCTAAGAGTGGTGGAAAACACAGGTTGTCATCTTCTAATTTGGGCGGTATAATTTATCTGCTGCTTATGTGTGCCAAACAGACAAGTGGGAACATTAATCCATGCGGACATACAGGCAGAAAGATGCTGAGACTGTAAATCTGAACCTGAAGTCTCCTTTAGGCTCTACTTTGAGCACTTACTGAGGAGCTGGCCTTTAGCTAGCCCTCTCACACATGTGGATTCACCCTAACCAAAGGAGGAATTCATGAGGCTTTGCTTACAGGTTAGAAGCCTGCGAGCTGAGGATGCTTCCTTTATACTAGCACACAGCACTTTTAATTTGAGATAAATTTAGCTTTTGGAGGTTCAGAGTTTTGAGGCATTTTCGTGATTTACGGGGTTTGTGTAGCAATGAGGATGTGAATTCCTTGCTGAACTTTCCCAATTAAATTAGCTGGAAAGATATGAAGAAGCCTCATCTGTATCAACAGCTCTGATAAGAGCTGGACATCCGATCTGTTCAACTGGGTGATGCTGTCTGTTGGAAAATAAAGCCAAAATGATGAAGGGAAGATCTGAAAGTCTTAACTTCCTAACGTTTCATATGCATACATTATGTCAGCATACAGTGAGTCAGAGTAACGTAGAGACCAATGAGCTGATCTTTTCACTTACAGAATAAAGATGCTGATTTGATTTTGGGTGGTGCTTACAGTTCTTGGGAGGTGAGCGGGAGACCAGGAAAGACATTTCTTAGCAACATACCACGTATTTCAGGGTTTAGAGCTCCTGATTGTCTCCCCTGTGACAGCCAAGGAAGACAACAATATCCCATAGCCTGTCATCTTGGAGTACTTTGCCTTTGAAGCTGTATACTGGGGTCAGCAGGAGAGGACTGTTCTGTTACTGTTCATAATCCAGACTGAAGAAGCAAAAGGTTTTGGTCATGTTTCTTACTAAACACTGAGCCATAAGTACGTGGATGCCATGAATAGGGTGTATGTAGCAGCTTCATATCCAACTTACAAACAGTTGGACAAATAAAGATAGGGAACCCTATAAGGTCACTGAGTGAAATTACTGGAGTTCACATGTATTTTTACCATTAGAGTTGCTCTCTTTACCACAGTCTCATATGGTATTAGTTTCTGTGTTAGAGCCACAGACATTGATGGCAGCATATGCCAATGTGTGTTTTCTAGCCGTGTAATTTTCCTGCTCTCTGTGTGTAAATGATAGTTGTTTGTTTTCCTGTGTGCATTTCCTCTAATAGCACATAACATCATTCAGTAGATCAGAAACTGTAAGAGGACAAATCCCACCTTTCCTCTCTTCACGTAAGCACTCTATTTCTGCCTCCTTCAACTTGTTTCTTTCCCTTCCTCATTTTGTATTTCCTCCTACATCCCTTGTTGCTTCCACTGCACCTGGCTACTCTAACACTGTATGTGCTTCTGCTAGTTTTACCTAACCAGGTGCTTTCTTCCACTCCTGATCTGTGGGCATTGCTTTGAAGTGATTGCTATGAATTTCATCAAATAGTTGTTGCTTTAATGTTCGCCTTAAGTCACCTGAGACTGTGCCTGTGTTCAGTTTTTGTTGCTTCAGAGACTTGTTTGATTAATTTTTAAGCCAGTTTTTCTTGTGTTTCCAAGTTAGCCAACTAGGATAATGAACAGAAGGCATGTGTATTTTGGAACTGGAATACTTCCTGTATTTAGAGAAGAACTGGAATTCTTTTCATTTCTTCATTATTTAAAATCTCATTAGTGAGCAGTACTGAAAAATTCTTCGTCTCTTGTTTCTCCCGTTTGTTCTTGAATCACAATTGGAATATTGTGGTTTCTAGTGTTTCCCTTTCCTTTTTCTTCCACAGACAGTCAAGTTCTCCTCCCCCTATCCGACGACGGCCCACTTGGAGTAGATCATCCTTGGTATGTGCCACGGTGGGGGCTTTCAGAATACCAGTACCATTTCTAATGGGATGGGGCGTTGTGTAAGATGGAATACCTTCTACATTTCAAACAAGCACATTATATCATTATTCTTGTAGGCAATGTGATTGGAATGAGTTGCAAGGGTGTGGCTGCCCAGGTTGATTAATTTAACTGGATAATATCACCACTGAGTATTAAAAATTGCAGTCTTCAAGGCATTGTATTTTTAGTTGCCCTGTGTAAGCTGAATGTCTTTTCTATTGGATTGAGGTTACTTCAGCATGTAGAGAAAATAATCATCTAGAAAGAATTTGAAGTGTCTTGTGCTGTATCCATCAAACCTAGTCATTAGATAATTTTACAGCTCCTCGTTTCATGTGTCCTCCATTCCTCATGTTTTTGTATGAAGTGTGCTTACAGTTTACCAACTTCCTGGGTTAAAAACCTATTTCCTGTGTGAAGTTATTGTGCTTTAAAGTGAAACTATTATAATCAGTACAGGACTGTGATTTAAAATTTTTCTTAAGCTGTATTTGTTTCTATTTAACGGATGTCCACAGATACCATCAAAATAGTTTGGTTTGGAAAGGACCTTAAGATCACTCAGTTTCAACTCCTGCCATGGGCACGGATACCTCACCCTAGACCATGTCGCCCAGGGCTTTGTCCAGCCTGGCTTGAACATTGCCAGGGATGAAGCATTTGCCACATCTCTGGGCACCCTGTGCCAGTGCCTAAGTGCCTTCACGGTAAAGAACATGTGCCTTAGATCTAACCTGAACTTCCCATTTCAGTTTGAACCCATCACCCCTTGTCCTGTCACTACAGTCCCTGATGAAGGGTTCCTCTCCAGCATCCTTGTAGCCCCCTTCAGACACTGGAAGCTGCTCTGAGGTCTCCACACAGCTTCTCTTCTCCAGACTGAACAGCCCCAATGTTCTCAGCCTGTCTTCATATGGAAGATACTATAAATCTGTCAAAACTGGGTAGCTCTTTCCTGAAGTCTTCACCAAAAAAGTCTGTGGGAGTATTCCCCCCCCTCCCCGTTAGTTCTGAGGACGCTGGCTTGGATCCAGTCTTAACATCTAGTGTATGTCAGCAATTCAGAGTCCATTAAATAAGATTTTAATAAAGCAGATTTGAATAAGAAAGATTTTAATGGACAGCATTGCTGATTCCTTAGAGAGCAATATTACCTATATGCAGGTTGCAAGTTTCCCTATGTGATATAGATTATACCTTCTTTGTAGACCTTCCCAGTCATAATCCCATTAGCCTATTGCTGTATGGTAGAAAGCTAGTCTGGGCAGGAATGTTTCCCTGACATGCCCCCACAGTGTGGCTACAGCTTGTTGAAAATCATAGAATCATAGGATCATAGAATAGTGAGGGTTGGAAAGGACCTTAAGATCATCCAGTTCCAACTAAACTTAAGCAGGTACTGACACTAGGCTAGCTTTATCTTTGCAGATTGCAGCACAGGCTGTTTTCCTGTGTGGTTTTATATGATCCATTATATCTAAAAGCTGCATTCTGTGTTTCCCAGCCATTGGGTAGGAAAGCTGTTTTAGCTGGCTTCAGATTTCTTTGTCCTTTCATTCTTAGCATGTCTCTAAGGTGTCACAAATGCAATACTCAACCTATGTATCATGTTCTATGAGGCATAGTTACAGTGGGTTTTGTATCTGCTAGTTTGGTCCCCGGAGATGCCTCTGAAGGACTGAAGATTAATGATGCTCATGCTATGGCCTCAAGAGACGTTACAAGGGGAAGGAGAGAGCTGCCCTTTATATTAGCTATAGAAAGTAGAAATCTCCTTATTCGAAGAAAAGGCAAATCCTGCATGTTTTGAACATGAGCACGTGACAAGGTTTGGGTTTCAAACCCGGTCTCAGGAAGACCAAGAGGAGGAATGCTCAGCATTGAAAAAGGAACTATGCTGCTATAACCCTTCACATTGAACTTTCAACTGCTTCTTTTCATAATTGCTAACTTGTTGGAACACTTCTCTTTGGGGAGAAGGGAAAAAAAAGGCCTCCTGACTGTTGTCTGCGCTGTACATACCTTTATATGCCTACCTATTCATTTGTCTTATACGGTAATAAATCAGGAGTCATAATTGGGAAGTGAAGTGGAATCTTAAGGGTGAGGCTCTGCCACTTCACTGAGGATCATTCATTACTTTCAGATTAAAACCCTCTATATGGCTTTGGCATCGTGGTGAACCTGTATTTTATCTGTTACTTTAAAGCCATTTTATGCTGTTTCTTTTGCCTATCGGCCACCCAATGACCCTGGATTTCCAGCCAAATCTCCTCGGTATAGGAGATCTTAATATAATAAAACCCCCAAGTGATCTTTAATTTGGATATTGATGCTCTGAAGACTTCAAGATTCTCCTGTTCCACCAGGAGAGGAGATGGGCCTCCAGAATGAAAAAGGGGGGGGGGGAGGAATAATCCTTAATTTCTTGCAGCTATCTCCCATAACATCTATCACAAAGAAAACTGTCTGCACCAGATCTGTACATTCCCAATAGGAGTCACTTCTCCTTCCTTGCATTTTCCCTCTGCTCCCCATTTGATAGACTTCCCAGCATCTTGGTTTGTTCCAGGCTAAGCTCTGCTGCTCGGGTTAGCAGCAGCAGGCTCCCTGGCCCAGTTTGTTTAGTGAGAATAGGGTTTTTACCCTTGGAAGTCATTGCGGTAGCAGAAATAGTTTCTGTCCTCTTCCAGCTCTGGCTTAACACAATCATTTTGTATGCAAGAATTCATGTGTGTTCAGATTCTTTGATTCTCATTCCCTCTCCCCATTTACATAGAAAAAGTAACTTTAACCCTTCCCCACCCCCTTTTGAATAGCTAACTTGCTTGGTACTCATTTTGTGCATGTGCATACAGAGGTGGTAAATTGTTTGGTGTTTCTTTTTTGCCTTGGGCATCCACAGTATTCCTTAATAGTTTGAATTACTTGAACCAGCCTTGATGAAAAGCCTTTACTCTGCTGTTCAGAAATTATTCATACAAGAGTGTCTTCCTTCTCTTTCTCCTTACTTTGTGTATCAAAGTATGCTTTCCTAAACTTTGCTCAGTGGCACCAGGCAGGACATTGCAGTGCAGGGAACAAAATGTGATTGCAAAACCCATTGGTTTACCAGTGGGCAAAGATAGCTGCAAGTGATCCTACTGATTTAATGTTGAATCGCCCTGTATGATACTTGTGTTAAAAAGCTTGTTGCAGTGCAGACTGTTGGAGGAAGGCTCCAGTTCATCATCTAGGGAACCCACTGTTCATGTTACTTTATATGTACTCCTATTGCTTGTATAACAGTGTTCTAGGTCCTTGAATTTGTTCCGTCTCCTGCTTTTGTCCCGACGGGATATTTGTTTTGGTTAAATTCTTCAAGGGCAAGGGCTTTTCACTAAACTTATGGAAAGTTGGAAGTGAGCAGAGAGTCTGGACATTGTTTTGTGAAGCGGTTGAGCTTAAAGGAGTTCAAACTGGGCAGGTTTGGGCTCTGGAACAGAATTTAGCAAACCATTTGCAAAGCATTATTCTCTGTTCTATAAAGAAATGCCAAGCCACGTGTCTTTGGCTGGGTAAGAAAGAGCTGTATTCAGTGGAAAGGGCATAGAACCGTTTCTCTTGTTTCAGCTGCAAAAAAAAACCCGTAGCAAACCAAGTTGCTAATGCTTTTTATTTTACCTTGTGCTTTTATTTCAGCCAAGACAACATCCATTTATACTGCCTCCTATGCATGTCCAGTGTGGAGAGCACTACACTGAAACACATAATTCACAAGGTACTTAGAGCATATCTTTTGTCTTTAATGGACTTCAATTTTATGTGCATACAAAGAGGCTCCTAACCTTTATGTCTAGATTTCTAATGCTGTCATGGTCAAATGGGAGCTGCTGCTGGAAAAGAGAGAGTAGTTTTATGGTTAATGTTGCAGTAAATCTTCTGTTCAGAGTCAAGTTTTGGTTTTCAAATTTCTCCAAAATGTCTGTACATGATTATATGGATCTTAAATTTGGAATTCCAGTTCAATGAGCTGGAAAAATAATCTCGAAAGGAAGTAGGATGGCTGCACTGGAAGGCATTGCCAGTTGGGGCCAGGAAGAGAAACAGTGAGGGAGAAGGAGAAATCAGAGCATCCTGGTCTTGAAACTGTGTATTTAGGTGCTCTGTTCTGCTGACTTCTCACCAACATGTGCCTGCATTGTTAGTCTTATGGACGTAAGGAGGGTTAACTATCTTTACCCCCACGTTTGACAAATGAATTCTCTAAGAGGTTGTACCAGGTTACTTTGATCAAGGCTGGGAAGGGCGCCCAGCCTCTGAACACCTTGAATCTCACACCCATAACCACACCACCTTTTGGAATACATGTAGCCAGGTCTGTTCGTCTGCGTTCTTTGCAGTTCATGAGAGGCGCAGTTGAAGTGCTCTCACCAGCAGAGATTTCAGTCATACCTTAGAGTGTTTTAGCATTGTGATGGTCTGACTGATTTTAAAGTAGAACTTGGTAAGTTCAGTTCCTTGTATACAATAAGATTTGTCTTAGTGGGTACTACTGATTTACTGCAAAGCTGAGGGTCTGAAGAGGGCCATTCTCAGTTTTGCAATTGTAAAGTTCTCTTAGTTTCACGCAGACTTCTCTGTACTGATGGATTAGGTGACTTCACAACTTTGGGAGCTGCTACTCTTTTGTTACAGGGCTTTCAGCAGGGACAGTCTTGCATAAAGGTGTGATCATCTTTACCATCCTGATTCCCTCTCAAATATCCTATGGTGAAATGTTTAATGTTCTCTACTGCATGTGTAGAGTGTTCTGGTTGTTTGTGGTTTTCCTCTGAGTCTTGATCACCCTCAGATCCTCAAAACTGTTGATTGGTTTGACGTAGACAATTTCAGAGTCTTCTGCTACTCCAAATCACAGACAGCAGCCTATCAACAGAAAAGATGAGCACACTTAGGTTTACCACAGACTAGCAGCACTGGGGTTTTTAAGGTGGCAGCAGCAGCGAATCACTATAGGATGCTGAGGGAGGAGATGCCCACTTATTCTTCCTTGCCACCGCAGACAAAAACACTTCCTCTCTTTCCCCTTTCGTGTCTCCCACAAGGATCTGAACTACCCTATTTTGCTAAGTGCTGGCAGCATTTATGTGAGTAGCTTTGTTTTAGTTCTGTTTCAGTGACTCAGGAATGCTCCCAAGACCGAATGTTCCTAGCTTATTGTACACTAAGCTGTGCCTGTACTCATTGGTGCAGACCTCATTTGAAGTTTTGTTAACATCGGATGAAGCCTTGTATGTTAAAATCATCAGTGTCTTTATCTTTGCTCTACACAGATAGCATTTTCCATGGAAATGAAGAAACTTTCTACTGTAGGTCTCAGACCAGTTTGGATAGGTGTCCAATGGACTTTAGCTACTTGAATGGTAATAGACCCAATGGGAGCGTATGCAGTGCCCACAGCATGAACTCTCTCAATCGCTCGCAGAACTTCATTCAGGCATCTCCAATGTCCTCCAATCTGAGCATCCCTGGAAGCGACATCATGAGAGCAGACTATATCCCCAGCCACAGACACAGTGCAATCATAGTACCATCTTACCGGCCAACTCCAGACTATGAAACCGTCATGAGGCAAATGAAGAGAGGGGTGATCCAGATGGACAGCCAAAGTCAGTCTTTGAGGAATCTCAATATTGGGAACACACATGCTTATAACCAGCCAGAAGACCTAGTTTACAGTCAGCCTGAGATTCGAGAGAGGCATCCTTACACAATTACATATGGACCCCAGAGTAGTGGCTATAACAAGCCTGTCGCCCCATCTGACCAAATGAACCCTAATAATGCTGCTCAGAATAAGACAGCAGCCAGTGCCATATCCCACACTGTGAGCACACCCGAGCTGGCTAACATGCAGCTGCAGAGCAGCCAGAGCTACAACACCGCTCACATGTTAAAGAACTATCTCTTCAGACCCCCACCTCCATACCCACGTCCACGTCCTGCCACGAGCACTCCAGACCTGGCAAGCCACCGGCACAAATATGTCAGTGGGAGCAGTCCTGACCTGGTCACTCGCAAGGTCCAGCTCTCAGTTAAAACCTTCCAAGAGGACAGCTCACCGGTCGTCCGTCAGTCACTGCAAGAGGTCAGCGAGCCCCTCATGGCGGTGAAGCACCACGCAGCTGTGAACAAGCGCCACAGCTTGGAGGTCATCAGCAGCATGGTACGTGGTATAGAAGCCATGGCACTAAAAACTTTAAACGCCCCTCTGCCGCGCAGGAACACCCTGCGGGAGCAAGTGCAACCAGAAGAGTCGGTTCAGATGGGGCATGAAGTTCAGCAAGTTCCTCATTATCATCACAAAAAGACATTCTCTGATGCCACGATGCTGATACACAGCAGTGAAAGCGAAGAGGAAGAAGAACCCTCAGAATCGGTGTCGCAGATTACAGCCCTCCGTAAGAACATGGAGTACAGTGCTCAGCTGCAAGCTGCCTTGGCTAGAATACCAAATAAACCTCCTCCAGAGTATCCTGGGCCTCGGAAAAGCGTCAGCAATGGGGCCCTGAGGCAGGACCCTGTTAGCATTTCTGTGGCTGTAGCCAGGGCCAAGGCTATGAGGCCAGGGCCTTCCAAAGCCATCAGTGTGTCTCGAACTGATCAAATGGCAATAAACGGGTCCTCGCTCGGTCCCTCTATTTCAGAGCCTGACCTCACGAGTGTGAAGGAGCGGGTCAAGAAAGAACCTGTCAAGGAAAGACCTGTGTCTGAAATGTTTTCTATTGAGGACAGCATTATAGAACGAGAAATCATGATGAGGGTAAGTGCCTTGCTCTGTTGTGGTGTCTTCTCGGTAGTCATACAGGTCAGTTTGCATACCAAAAACTGCTGGATCAGTAAACTGTGAGGAACAGCTGGATGGGAAGATGCTGGCTGCTTAAAGCTAGGATATATGATATTAAGTGCCGGTTCCCGTTTGGTTTTGTGGATCTCTGTGGCCACCAGAGGGGCTGATCTCACTGCTTCCTCCAATGTGGTTTTTCACCTGGTGGCCAAGTCCATGTGTGATCCAGCTGATGGTGCCAGCACCACCCCAAGAACAGTGCCAGCCCAAGGGGGGTGCAGAGCATGCACTGGGTGACAAGGAGCCTGGCCATAAAACCCCCCCTTAGCATCTGCTCCCCTCTGCCTGTGTGGGTTTGAAGGCAGGGTGGGTCTGAAATGTGTTTGTTGAGATGGGTGGGAGGTTGTGTTTCAGCACTAGCTTTCTATGCTTCTTTGCAGGGCTGTTAACTATCACATAATCTATAACACAGCGGAAACTCATCTGAGTTTTTCAGGTGATATTGCCTTCTCTGCTACTTTACGTAACCTGAATACAACCCTAATAGCTGTAGACTATGGATTGCTCTTTTTACCAGCAACAAGTGACCACAGATCTAATTCCAAAAGTAGCAGATGGAGAGGCTGTGTGGTTGAGGATCTGGATTGTTTATTCGTTAAGAAATGTACTCAAGAATGAGAAATAGCAATGAACTTACTCTGAATTCATTGCAAGAAGTATTTAAAGGCTCCAGTGTCACTGCAAGCAATGGCAAAAGCATGAGGGGTGCTTAACCCTTTAGTGACTGAAGGATGCACTTAAATGCAACGCTCTGAGAAGTGCAACTGCAGTCTCAGAAGGCGAAGTGTGTACTGTAGTTTTTCAGGATTGAGGTCTGAAACTAAAACAATTTCTAAAGCAAATTAATAAAGCATCTAAATGGTCCAGAGCAGAAGAGAGCTTGTAACGTACTAGATCAGCAACTAGCTAGATTGAAATAGTATTGTGCGTTCGAAGAAATTCTGAGCATGTGCTCCTTGGTTGTTGGTGATCCTTACACTGGAGTCAAACTTGGGCAACTAAGTTGTATCATGGAGCCTGAATTTACTCCTTGCAGAATCTTTAAATGTGAAATAGATGCTTGACAGTAAGTCATCAAGTCGATGCCTACATCACTGTAACAACAAGCATATATATGTACTTTTGATGTTCTGAGGAAAGGAAACCTTGAGAAACAGGAACCCAAAGGATTTGAGGGTGGAAATGAAGGTGAGAGCAGAGCTTAGGGATGCTGTTTGAGTACTCTGCTGTTTGAGTACATTCAGAGCAGCCTTTGTTGTTGTTTTGGAAAGGGGAGTCTTAGCATTAAATCTTTTAAAGTGGTTTCAGTTTAGGTTAGCAGTCTTAACACATGCAACCCTTCCTTTTGTCATAGGAATTGCATGTTACATGAATGCTAATTTGATGACCATGATCTTCTAAGCACAGACTTTTCTGTTTTACTTTGCAAGGAGTAATAATAATGTAATCCCCAAAGACAGGAAAAATACTTGCATTTTCCTGCTCTCTGAAAGCCAGAAAAGAAAGCAAATGGGTTTGGATTTTTGTTTTGCTTGTTTGCTTTTTACATTGCACTGCGGAGGAACCCAGTGGTGAGGAAAAAGCTCACATGGCTCTTGAACGGTCAAGCCATGTACGGATGTCTGATGGTATTCATGTTCAGTAGGAGCTGAGCTTGGCCTGCGTGGTGTCCACACCATAGGCATGCAGAGAACCAGGTTTCCCTTGTGCTCATCTCTCCTTCCAAATCCCGCAGATAGCGTTAAGGAAATGGAATATAATATTCCTACTTTGAATACCTCTGGAGATGGTCTGTTGTCTTTTTTGATGCTTCAGCTCCCAGTGGCATAAGGAGGGCACCGGATGAATTTAGTATTCATACTCTGGTTCTCCATGTCACAGCATAACACGATGTATGTGCATGATAAACAGTATCCCTTCCTGGCTGCTGATACATTTGGTTTCTGGGCTATTTGAGCTCAGGTTTTAGTTCAGAATACATCATGGGTGCTGTTTGAATCCCTGTTATAGCTGAGTGCATCAAAAGACTTCTCATTTTAAGTATTACCATTGCAGAAGGGAAACAACGGCCTGTGTTTTACTGTTTGCTGTAATAGATTGAAACAATTGCTTTTTCAAAGGCGTCCCAGGTATCTTGGCTATGGCAGGGCTACTTTAATACATCAGGTTGATGCTTTGTATGTCCTACATCCAGCATCATGTTTGCAGGAAAAAGCTCAGGATTGTATTTGTGTGTCTCTTAACGGCACGTAAACCGAATTACACACTGGGGTTGCTGCTTTGAAATTAAAATCCTGGGCTCGTGTAGGAGCAGGCCTTTGAGGAGTAACAGGAAGAATAGAGGTTGTATTTGAATTTACGATGCTAATGGTGATCATCTGCATTCCTTGGCCAGAGAGTTGCAGATTTTGGAGATTAAAAAAACATTCCAGCATTTTACTGGCATTATAAATAATCACACAGAGATGAAAACGTGCCTTTTCTTGCCAAAAGAATCTAGAAAAGCAGAAGATGGCAGGCCTGGAGGCCCAGAAGAGGCCCTTGATGTTGGCAGCACTGAACGGACTCTCAGTTGCTAGGGTTCCAGTGCCGGAGGACAGCCAGGATGAAGTCACCAAGGTGCCAATGGATGAGAGGGTAAGATGGAGGCTCACACAATGTCTCTCATTCCCTTTGTTTCCAGCACCATGAAGTCCCCAAATATTAACATTTGATTTAAAATGTCAAAAAAAATCTCTTAAAGGTGTTCAGAAGCAGTAATGGGAGAGGTCTGGGGTTAACACTTGTGTGTCTTTGGATTCTGTTAAATGTCTGGAACATTGACTGAAGCTGGTGAAAAGTTCAGACTCTTCACTGTTTAATGTCGCTATGCAAGCTCAAAGTGTAAATCAAACACTGTGCATGTTTTTCTCTTGGTCAGGCAGTTTTGCCTGCAGTGATCATCTATAGATCCCATATTCCGTGTTCTGGTACAACTGAGGAGCTCAGTTTATGTCTCTGAACAGGATTAAATTGTGAAACAAGTTGTTTGCCTTCTGATGTGTGTGCATGCATGTGGAATTTCAGAAATTAAAACCATTTACTGCCATTAAGATTTGAAAGACATATTTGCAAAGAAGCTTTCTGGGTAAACATTTTCAGCCTTGTGTTGTCTGGTATGCAGACAACAGACCTTAACCTCTGCCTATACATATGCAAGGTTGTGCCCAACCACAGAAGTTGCATATTTTCAAGTTAGGGAATATTGTGATAACATGGACCACCTCACACTTCTTGCAGCATGATCTTCCTCCCTAAATATGAAATGCTTCCACAAGTATCTATTGTAGTGAAATCACATCCAAGTGTATACTGAACCAGGACTGTATTTAGCAGGGATTTGCTTTTTATGGTATCAGTCTTAAAAACCGTGAAGGTAGAATGTGAAAATGTAAAATTAGCTTGTGATTTTACTCAGTAGAAATCAGTGTGTGTCATGTTCCCTTAGATGGCTGCAACTGAAAGGAGTGAGTGAGAGAATGCTATGGCTATATATTGAAATTCAAAGAACGGATGGATGGTAAATGTTTCTTCAGGCGGAATTAATGGATTGGTATTCCTTCCTGTTAAATCTTAGTGCAAAATCCTGAGGAGGAAGTTGGAAGAGGGGATGGTGTTTACAGAATATGAACAGATTCCAAAGAAAAAGGCAGATGGGATCTTCACCACTGCTGCCTTGCCTGAGAACACTGAGCGCAACCGCATCAGGGAGGTCGTTCCGTATGAGGAGAACAGAGTAGAGCTGGTGCCGACCAAAGAAAACAACACAGGCTACATCAATGCTTCACACATAAAGGTAAAACCTTGAATTTTCCCTTGCAAATGAAGGTGTGTTAAAGCTGCTTTTTGCCTTTCTGGATGCACAGCAGTATTTTCTGTAGCTTTGGAACTTCTGAAAATGCAACTTGGTCAGAACTCATTGTTGTACCTTTGTGTCAGCATCTCTAAAGTCTCCTGTCAACTAACATAGATCATCGAATGGTTTGGATTGGAAGGGACCTTAAAGCTTATCCAGCAGGGACACCTTCCACTAGACCAGGTCGCTCCAAGTCCCATCCAACCTGCCCTTGAACACTGCCAGGGATGGGGCAGCCACAGCTTCTCTGGGCATCCTGTGCCAGTGGCATGCATGAGTTGATTTAATTTCTTGAGGCTGGGAATTCATTGCAGAGAGGCATCTTTACTTTTCTGATGCCCGCCTCTGCCAGCTGGTTGGGAATGTCTCCATTGGTTAATGTAGAAAGAGATGCTGTGTTTCTTAAACCTCATGAACATGGGTTAGACCGGCGCACTACCTGCAATGTGACGTAGTTGTCACGACTGTGCCCCTGAAAGGATGTGCAGTCAGTATGTGTTCTGATTTATCAGTCTCAATGGCTTTGCAGGCCACTGGTGCACTGCAACAACCCGTATGGAATGAGTCCCTGTGACTAACTGGTGCAGCCTGCCAGAAGTACTGCAAGGCGTTTGGCTGAAGCATCTCTTCCATCTAGTAGAATATAGGATATGATTTTTAGAACCCAAGGATGAAGCTCCATGTATGAAGTTCCATGCCCAAAGCAAAAGTATGTAGTTAAGAGTAACACATTCACATAGATACTGCAATTGTATATAAAAATAATGTATTTCTTCCTTTCATGATGAATTTAGTGATTCTAAAAGATTTTTTAAGTATGCATTGATTAGAAGAACATTGATAAAGAGAACACCTTACACCTCAGCATGTCTCTGGTTGGATACTGCATTGAATTGCTGCTTCAAAATAACTTTTTATCAGGAAACTTCAGATTTCTTCTTAATTCAGTCTAGAAATAATTTAAGAACTGGTCTGTTACTTACAAACGTGGCAGGTTTTACCAATGAACTATCCTGCAGTGGCTGTAGCTGCTTGGTTTTCTGCTTCCAGTACTATTTGCAAAGTCCTTTGTTGGCTTTTACTCTACCCTGAGAGATGTAACATCACTCCTGTCCCTCAGATGGCAGATTCTCTTGTCAGAGAAGGGCTGTCTACTTCTTCTCATTGTCAAAATCCAAGTCAAAAAAGAAATAATTCAAAAATAATAAATAAAACACCTATTCAATTAGTATTTTCCAGGAGTAAGAACAAGAGACTTGCTGGCCTCCTTGGTTGTGATTTACAGTGTTCATTCCTGCTCATAGAATCCCAGACTGGTTTGGGTTGGAAAGGACCTTAAGATCATCCAGTTCCAACCCCCCTGCCATGGGCAGGATGCCTCACACCAGACCAAGTCTGTGCAATCTGGCCTTGGACACCTTAGATAGATACTGAGGTTTTGCAGGATCAGACATTGCTATAATGAAGTTCTGAGCCCAAAATTTTTCATCTCCTTTGTAGGACGCCGCCAAAAATGAGATTTCTAACATAAAAGATGCTCACAAAACAGCCCTGGCCAGAAAAGAGTTTCCCTTAGATAGATACTGAGGTTTTGCAGGATCAGACATTGCTATAATGAAGTTCTGAGCCCAAAATTTTTCATCTCCTTTGTAGGACGCCGCCAAAAATGAGATTTCTAACATAAAAGATGCTCACAAAACAGCCCTGGCCAGAAAAGAGTTTCCCTTGGCTAGTTTTGAGTCCACATTTTCCTTGTGTGTTAGCATTGGACACATCTCGCACTCACAGAGCACCCAGGAACATGCACAGATGTTCTAGCACATGACAAGAGTCCTTGCCAGTATTTTCCTTTCCCACTCGTGGTGGTGCATAGGGAAGCCAAGCAGATGTGCTTTTGCTTGGAAGGTAAAATTGCCTCTGCAAGATTTACCTTAGTAGCACAGTACATGTGTGTTTGCAGCCCAAGAGTCGGGTTTTAACATCTTGCAGTTAGGGCATTAGAATGCAATAAACATTCCAGACATCCCATTCCCTCCAGACTGTTTATGGTCCTTTCCTATCATGTGCCAGAAGGCTGGATATTTGGACCAGAAGTCAGTAGACAAAGACTCCTATATCATCCTGATAAGATCCATGCCTGGAGCATTCCAGCTCCCGCTGCTCCGAAATAGCGTGTAAACCTTGTTATTTACCACTGAGCTTCGCTGTTAAGATACAAAGATTGTCTATACCAGAGAGATAAAGTGTGATTAAATTTATGGATCAAGCAAAAAACGTTCTTAATCCCACTTGGCTTGACTGCTTTGGTCAGTGTTAAAGAGCTCAGTAATACTGTCCCAGCAGTGCTGCAGACCAGCATCAAACACAAAAGCAGTTCAGGTGCAGGATGCTGGTTAGTGCTGTGCAGCTTGTATTCATTCCCACCTAGGAGAAGAACTTGAGGAGTCTGCCTGCATCGGTCATTCAGAGAGCAGAATGCTGCATAGGAAAAAATAAGGAAATGAGCTGATACATAAAGTTGAAAACAGCTTTCAATGCAGAGAAAAATGTGTTATCATACAAAATGGTAGCTACAGCTGTAACCCCCCAAGCATCTCAGCTTAATGAGCAGCTGTTTAAATAACAGAGAACTCCATTCTGTTTCTGCCAGTGTGTTCAAAGACCTGTACCTCAAACGCAGTATATGGTTAAAGACAACGCTCCTCGTAGCGTTGTCCGGCAGTGCCTTGGTGTTTGTGGATGTGTCAGTATTCCTGTTGTAAATCACCATCTCTGGGATTTATATCTTTGTTGTGAGCAGTGACTTGGGCTGATGTGGAGAATTAGGAGCTCTAGCCTGAGAAGGGGAAATGTTTTATCTGGCTGCCTTTGGTTTTCCTTTTGCTGGTAAGCGCATTTCCAACTGAGAGCTGGTAGCTCTCAAAGTGGTTTGGCTTCTTTTGCCTAAAATGTTGGCAAAAAAACCCGTTTTTACTGAACCTTTCCTGATGTACAGCAAATAATCCCTCATAAAATCGTATATTTTTATAAACAAGTCATTTTGGTGGTGGTGTATTTTTAAACCTCATAGTTAGATGAAGATCTGTCTCAGCCAGGTAAATAAAGCAGTGTTCTACACTGGTTAACTCCAAGGGATCCAAGGGAATGCTCAGGGCACTGCCTAATTGACAGTTGTAAATCTTTATGTTCATGCTTTACAGATAATGTCATTACTTGTTGTCATGCAAATCTTTCTATAAGATGTGGTTGGTAATCCAGTTACATGCTGGGAAATAGATTTGTATGACTACAGCTTCAGATCATTTTAAATTTGCCCAAAGAGGTTGTGAATGCCTCATCCCTGGCAGTGTTCAGGGCCAGGTTGGACAGAGCCTTGGGTGACATGGTCTGGTGTGAGGCAAGGGGTTGGAATTGGATGAGCTTAAGGTCCTTTCCAACCCGAACCATCCTATGAATGATTCTATGATAGGAAAGCCATTTAATATGCTGGATTTACTTCATAGTAGTTTGCAGCTTCTGAACTGAAAAACCCCAGATGAGTGAGGAAGAGTTAACTTGAAATGAAGCCTGTCTTGATCTTATTAATAGCTGGCAACAGGCCCGTTCTAGCTTTGTGTTATGTACAGTGTGTGGGCAAAACTGCATCCCCTAGGGACAGCTTGGCCACATCTTCAGCAGTGCTCAGCGTAATAAGAGTCTGTTTAAGAAGTTATTTTTTGCCTGAGTGGAAAATACTTGAGGGAGATCCTAAACAGCAGAGGCCTTTAGCTTTCATTGTGGAAAATGACATTTGCACTCAGGCTCTCTACACCACTGTCGTGTTCATTTGCAGCAATGCAGTTGCCTTTTTCATGCATAGAGACACTTCCTCTGCTGCTCACTTTTTCTCTCATCGTGGCTCTGTCGCCAATCCCAAGAAGTCAGTCAGCTGCTTATTTGTCTTTAAGCCATATCTCGACAAAACAGCACCAACCTCTTTTCATCTTTATGATCCAGATGCAATGGCAAGAGAAACAGATGACATTTTGGTCAACGCTTTATGTTTATGGGCTTCAAGAAAGAACTTGGAAACACCAAAGATTGTGTTTTGTCAGATTTGCTCCTCTCAAAGGGTGAATTTTGAGCGAAAGTGCAGAACAAAGCAGTAAAGGTTTCATTATGGTGCCTTTTGTTTAAGGGGTGGCTATGGGACAGGCACTGCTGAGAATTCAGGCACTGACTGTATTTTCTGTTCTCTCCCTCCCAGGTTACTGTCGGTGGAGAGGAATGGCACTATATTGCTACCCAGGGGCCTCTGCCACACACATGCCATGACTTCTGGCAGATGGTGTGGGAACAGGGGGTGAATGTTATAGCCATGGTCACAGCTGAGGAGGTACGTAAAATCACAGAGCACGGTTCTTTCTGATGGGAGCAGACCTGTTATCATCACTTCCCACTCCAGGAACCTCTTCTTTCTATCAACAGTCCTTTTTCCGCTTGCTCTGTTTGAACGTATGCCTGCTATGATACTAGGCATGGTAACTTTCTGATACTGAGTTTGGCAGGTTTTAAAGCGAAACAAGCAGCACTCGCCCTTCTCCCTGCTTCACTCCAGGTTGGCCAAACCAAACAAAGATGTTTCCACTGAGAGCGCTGAACTGCTCCTGGTTAAAATGACACAGACTTCCCCCCTGCCCAAGGCCAGGCCTGCATACCATCACTCTTATCAGCTGCAGAGGGACCAGGAGCTGTTGTTTCTGTTAAAAAGAAGAAATCTTTTTATTCTTACGCCAAGCAAAGCGGTTATTTCCATTGTAATCCAAGAACTATGTGCTGTGTTATAACAACTGGCACACGGTGCTAACCAACACTGCATTCAGCTTGTGCAAGGTTGCTGTTAGCAGACACAGCGAGTGCCATAGTGCATCAAGTCACTGCCCAGCTCCCAAGGCTGATCAGCAACAGATACTTAGAAGCTGCTGAAGAGAATCTCTTTCCATTTAAAGGAGAAACTTCTCCGGGAGGAGAGTATCTACCAAAGCGTTGCAATCAGCAGCTGGCTTTCACCACAAGACAAGAGTTAGCTCTTCTAGCATCTTTACACTTAGAAATACATGGCTGAGAGTTTGATGTTTCAATGTATATTTTCTTTATTTTGTAAGATATTCCTTGCTGTTCCAGCAGTTTGAAATAACAATGCTTGGCTTATCTGCAGAGTTCTGTGCCCCCTGTAGAGAATTTTAATTGCAGGAACTAATGGCTTTTTTCTGTTTGTTGGGTTTTCTTTTGTTATTAAGGAGGGAGGAAGAAGTAAGAGTCATCGTTATTGGCCCAAACTGGGCTCTAAGCACAGCTCAGCCACTTACGGGAAGTTCAAGGTGACAACCAAGTTCCGCACAGATTCCGGCTGCTATGCAACTACTGGTCTGAAAGTGAAGCATCTTCTCTCGGGGCAAGAGAGGACAGTGTGGCATTTGCAGTACACTGACTGGCCAGACCATGGGTGTCCAGAAGAAGTCCAGGGCTTTTTATGTAAGATTTCTTTAACTTGCATGATAAAATACATCAAAGGTTGCTCACACTGGATTCAGTTATCTGCACCTAGTTACAGCTGGGGTTGGTATTAAATGGTTATTGCTGAGCATATAAAGGTTGTACTTTGCTGTGATTTGGAGAAAGACATGGGATTCAAGAGGCAGGAGTTAAGGTGATTGAGGATTTTGGCCTTGAAAGTGCTGACATAAGAGGATTAAAAATCAGGCAGGAGCAGTGCTGAAGACTTGGGAAGTTTTAAGTAAATACCTCTGATCTATTAGTGTAAGTTATCACTTCCCAGCTCCCTAGTGAGTCTAGGAGATATTAGGCTGCACAGAAATGTGATTAGAGAGGTTCACTTTTTAGTGAAGTACAGCACAACTCCTCCAGTTCCATAGGAGGCTGTTGATGCTGTCAGTCAGCCTTTAACTGTCCAGAGGCATCAGACATTTTGCAAAAGAGCAGAAGGCTCCATCACATATGCAGTAAGTCTGACTTCACTGCCACTCTTCTAGCTACAGGTACCCGGGCAATGTTAAGGGCCTTCCCAATTAGATATGGTCCTGGTATATGAACTTCTGAGAAGACAGACATTATATTCATCTCCATTGAGTTAATAATGCTTCCTACTCCTTCCCAAGGAATAATCACTGCCCTATTAAGTAATAGGAGTTCAACCATTACTTAAGTAAAGCCACACCTCTGCCTCTGCAGTAGAGTGGGATGAAGAGACCTTTAAGTTACCACTGAAGGAGCCTGCACACGGTGTACTGTGTTGTTGTTGCCTGCCACTCTTAGCTCCTGAGAGCTCTGCAACCGCAGGCAGCTCGGTCCTTCCTCAGGAAGGTCCATTAGTTCCACTTCAGTCTTGACACAGCTACAGTCCTTTAGTGGCGCACTTCCTTTTACATGGAATAAGCTTGATGTCAATAACATGTCCTTCTCTTCCAAGTTCTGCCTCCAAGGCAGAAAATACAAATGACATTTCAGTTTTGGCAAAGGAGTGCCACAGGATCTGGCTTTAAGGCAAAGCTATTGTCCAGTTCTTAGTTTTGTTTCATGCTTTATTTCTCCTGCCAACCCCTGTAGCTGTGGTTGGGTGTGACAGTAATTGGAACCTGACTGTCCTCCTTTCCTCTGCCCCATTGTTTGCCACCACGCACAGTCCCATTTCAGCGCGTGCATTGAAACACAACTTTTCTGATGTTGGTAGTCCTCAGTGACAGCTGCCTGCATCAGAAAGACACTCCGACCGGTGGTGGGAAGTGAGGTGTCTAAGAGTTTTGCATCTGGATATGTGTTTCTGGGTGAGGTCCATCATCTTTGTCAAGCATTTAGGTTATGCTGGAATGATGCTTAGAGGTCAGGGCAGTGGTGTCGCTTGGTTAGATAAACACACCATAACCAAGACAACTGTTCTTGAGTCATGCACTTCCTAGAAATGGCTTGAGGGGAAACAGACAATGAACTCCCAGAAGGGCTGGCAACTGTTGAGAAACAAACCCAGAGCAGAGAGGTGGGTGAGATCCTGTCTCGCTCTAGAAGGGAGGAGGGAGGATGGGAGAATCAGGGCAGATGGACGCTCTCTTTCCATCTGATAATGCCATTGACAGGCAGTAGTTTCAGTGGGACTTAGCTGTTGTTTTGATCCCAACCCATTTGCTGTAAGTAATGTCTAGAATCATCTGCTTTGGGGACTTGGAGATTTGCAGCGGGGGAAAAACAGAAATACTTTAAAAGAACTATTTAATTTAAAGGAGCAGACTCCCAAATAACCACTAACACCCAACTGGTATTGGCTGCATCCAGTGCCGCTCACTGCATCCTGGCCAAAATAGTATGTTGTAAAAACTGTGAATTATTGCCATTTGGACAAAGAATGACTTCTCCATATTGTGTTTTCCTCCCCATTTTCACATATAGACATACAGCTGTCTGCAACCCCACCTGCGTTTTCTCTTTGCAGCTTACCTGGAGGAGATCCAATCAGTGCGTCGCCACACCAACAGCGTGCTGGACAGCAGCAACCCCTGCAACCCACCTATTGTGGTGCACTGCAGTGCTGGGGTGGGCAGGACCGGTGTGGTCATCCTGACTGAGCTGATGGTCGGCTGCTTGGAGCACAATGAGGTGAGTCAGCTGCTTTCACCAACCTCGAGCTCCTTCCTTGGCTAACCAGCTATGTTTGTGAGGTTAAAAGGCATTGAAGTGATTGCTTTCTATTGCCTCTGAGACCAGGGCCTTAAATACAACTGGCAAAGGTTTCCCCGTGGCAGGTTACTTATAGTTTTCTTTGGAGTCGATGTTATGTGTTTTGTTATTAGTGTTATTTTAATCCATTCAAAATGAGGGCTTTTTTCTCTCTTTTAAGAATCAAGTCTAATTCCTACCCGTATTTAACTAACAGCCTATAGACAGTGTGTTACAAGGACTACCTGAGAAAAGGCTAGAGAATAGCATCAGCTCCCTTGCTCTTTTAACTCCAGTTTTTTGCTCTCAAAATCCACTCCTTGGACTTCTTCCTCTTTTGTATTGTCTCTAATCTTGTCTGGAATGAAACTTAACTGTGTTTCAAGGAACAAGCGTGGAAGTTGGGGAATAGGGTTTTAGGCACTGCAGTCAATATTACAAGACTAGTAGCGCAGTCTGAAGTTAAGAGCACCAGCAGAGGAGCCGTGTGTATCAACTTACTTTTCATCGGGGAACTGTCCAGGAAGAACATCACACCTGGAGTAATGATGTGCTCCAGATATTGATGCGACAGATATTGGAACTGGGGATTTCTGTTGCCAAAGAAACTGCTCAAAGACCAGAACCTCTTGTAGAGATAACAATGCAGCAAGAGTAACAGACAGACACATATCGTCTGCCCCTCCCATTAATCATCCACTGGAGGAGTTGCTTGACATTCAGGGAAGATTGGATATGCACACCTGGAATGCTTGCGTGCTCTGTTACCACAGAGCAGTTACAGGTTTGAGCCTTCCTGCGCATGGAAAAAGTTGATGCAAGACATTACTTTTTGCTTTCTTCTCTGTTATCCCACCCCCCAGCAGCTCATTGTTCTGTAGATCCAAGATCTTGTGGAGATCCTGCGCTCAGGTCACCTGTGAACCTCCTCCATCTGCTTGGGCCTCACTAGAGATGAAGCTGTCCTGCAGATCTGTGATGCAGTTTACACTTGTTTTCCTCAGCTTTTTATCTAGGGGTGAGGGAGGAAAGGGGAAGGAGGAGCTGACTTGGACAGGAGCCCATAGGGAATGCTTTGGGAATCCTGCACCCTTCCTGTGCTGGAGCTGCTCCTTTTGCGGGGCAGCAGCTCTTACTCTTGAGCATGCTTCACTTCTTTCCTTAAGTGACAACTTGTGTTGTTCACATACAGCAGTCATGCCATTTCTGCATGCCAGAGGAAATGGGGATAGCTGCAAGAGCCATACCTGAATCGCTTGTGACCACCAGTGTAGCTGCATCTGTCTTATAGTAACCTGACTGCAGGCACAAGGAGCAAACCCCAGTGGTTGTGTGACATATTCTGGCCACCTCGGTTTGTATGTGGTTTATGGTAGTCACCTGTTTGGCAAATAGTAGTTGAGTAGTAAGTGAAGATAAAGGCAGTGCTGCAACATCTGAGCATGGGGGTGAGCCTTGACATTCATAAGGATTCTCATCAACTTCACTAGGAGCTGATGGTAGTGCTCAATAAGGGATTTCTCTGATGTCCCTTAATTAAAGCATTCTTTTGTCTTGATTAATGGTGAAAATCATCATTAATATTAAAGATTATTTTCCTTAAGGGCTTTTTTGCTCCAGATTCTGCTAAGTTAATATTTTTTGCTTATTAAAACCTAATTAAAAGAATAGATTAACAGTATGTTTTCAGCTTGTGACAGGTACTGCTCTGTGCACAGAGAAGGGTTCCTTTCCACGCAGCAGTTTCACTAGTTTATTTTGCAGTAGAATTAATTGGGGTTTTTCTTTTCATTAGGGACTGTAGTGATAGGACAAGGGGTAAGGGGTCCACACTTAAACAGGGGAAGTTTAGATTGGTTTTAAGGAAGAAGTTCTTTACTGTAAGGGTGGTGAGGCACTGGAATGGGTTGCCCAGGGAAGTTGTGAATGCTCCATTCCTGGTAGTGTCAAGGCCGGGTTGGACATAGCCTTGGGTGGCATGGTTTAGTGGGAGATGTCCCTGCCCATAGCAGGGGGGTTGGAACTGGATGATCTTAAGGTCCTTTCCAACCCGAACTATTCTATGATTCTATGACTTACTTCTTCAGATGCTTTAGTCTTATGAATTGGCTGATTTCCTGAGAAATGTCCTAGAAAGTAAAGGTGTTAATGTTAATTAGTGGGGATGGAAGAAAGGATAGGGAGGTTGGAAATCCTATACAGACCATCTTGGGAAGGCTGCAGCAGACCTCTGAGTCAGAGGTTTCAGGTTTGGGTAAAAAGCCATGTTTAATCAAATTCTTATACACCTTCAGTCACTGTGGCTTCTATGCAGTTGCTGGTTGAGTCTAAAGCTGTGTATCTGTTGCAGGGATATAGTTTCAGTAACTTGCTGTATGTAATATGTCACATTGCATCCTTACTGCTGTAGACATGTAGAATAAGAAAGTAATTGAGATCCTGCTCTACCAAGATTTGGACCTGGCACGGGGACTTTAACTCATGATTGGATTTTCAAAGGGAGATCCCTTTGTTTGGGAGTCAGAAATGAGCAGCACTTTTGTTTGCTCTTTTTGCAAATGCCACCTCTTTTTGACGTGTACGTTGTGATGAATGTGAGTCTGAAGATTCTGCTCACCTGGAGTAAAGCTGACTACAAACAGAGGTCAGATAGGCAGGATGGAGTTTTATTTCTGAGATAAGCCAAAGCCACATCATTCTGGGGAGGTGCAGGGATCGCTGTGTGTCACTGACAACCAAGGAGCTGTCAAGCACTGAACTGCTGAGAGAGGCAAGGTCGAAGCTTGGCCTGCAGCTCTGTTGCAGTGGCTCAGGTGAGATCAGATTCCATATGACGCTGCTCAGCAAGGGCTGTGTAGCTTCCATAAGCATCTGAGACCACAGGGAGGCTTTCTCTGAGTGAACTGGAAAGAGCTTGTCTTGCTTTGCTCCTGTTTGAAAATAGCGTGACGTTACTCATCACAAATCTTTATGCTTGTTGGCTCTCTAGAGATGCTCTTTTATAACAGCTTGTTGGGGTATGTGGCAGCCTTGTTTTCAGAAAGTGATAGCCTCTGAGTTAAGGCTTGTTTACGTGGAAAGGAGATTGAGTTTTGTATATATGGACAGAGATGGATATGCCTTACCTTGCCAGAAAACTTGCAGCATACATGGAAGCAGCCCCCATGCTCACCTCCAAGGATTAGGCAGCAGTCCTTGTTTCTGTCTTTGTCCAGCTGCTGTGCTTGTAACATTTCTTATCTCAGCCAAATCAAAAGACTTGCTAAGTTCCTTTCTGTGTTTCTGGAGTGACAGACTGGCCTTACAAAGTGCACTTTGTGTTACCTGATAGAGTAACTGGCCTTCAGTTTTATAGCTTGAGCTGCTAAAGAGCTTCCTCAAAACTAGTGTGTATCTCAGTGCTTGCATTTACTGCTGCCATAGTAAATCCGCATCTCATATCCTCCGTGCTCTTTGAATCTGAGCCTGGGAGGCTCAGCTTGATGACTCCATGACTTCTGAATAGCTCCTCATGTACCTGTTGTAACAGGTAAAGCACAACATCATAGGGGGTTTTGCTCCCTGGCAAAATGATGGTAACATCTAATGAAATTTGCAGTGTTTTGTAGTGCTTCACCTCATGGGATTCTGTTTCAGACAACTTCTTTGTTCGTTAATTCAGTCTGCTACAGGGTGCTGGTGCCCCAGGGTGCTCAGTGGGGTTAGAGATGTCCCTTTACCATGGACCTCTGATCCATCCCCACTTACTGTGATTCACTTCCTGTTGCAGAGCATTTTCAGGGCATGTGAGTGAACTTCCTTTGGATGAAACTGAGCTGAAAGAGACCTTCATGGACAACACCTGAATGTGTCCAGCTGCTAGTGGATGCTCAGTAGACGGAGCAGGCTAGCGCTGGCCTGAAGCCTGCAGGATGTATATTGTAGATACTGGGTTTCACTTGACAGATTGCTCTCTTCTATGCGCTGGCATAGATTTGGCTGTGGGAGGTGTCAGTTTCTGGGTCTTCTGGTGACAACGAGTCCTCTTTTAGTGGAAGGATCAGTGTATTTGCCTGCACAGGGAACCTTTGTTCTTACGATTCTGATGCCTGCTTCCCATTTGCAAAACTATCAGATCCTCCCTCTACGAGTACGTTTCACCATGGATGACAGCGCAGGATGCCAGTGGCCATGGTGCCTGTTGATGACCTCAGTGGTAGAGTCTGAACTGAGCTATTTGATCTTGGCTGTTTAAATTCTAGACTAGACGTTCCTGATAGAGCTGGCCTTTAACCTTAGGTAACACAACACTGACTTATTTTCTCGAGTTAACAATAGATATGCTGAAGCAGAAAAAAATCCATAGAGCAGCAGTCCTTTACTAGGTGTTGAGCTGATGATCTGCTGATAGGTAATCAGTGGTACGCAGCTGGAAGGCAAGTCTTTGGTCATCTGCCCATTTACATCAGTCCAGAAATTTCTGTAAGCTTTAGTGGGGAAAGCATCAGATGTGCAGTTCTGTACATACCCCTTGACACGAAAGTTGGTAACAAAGCTGAAGTTGGTTATAATTCATTATATTATATGAGCACAGTGAGTGCAGTTCCCTGTCAGGTAGCTGATACTCAAGACAATGACTGTTTGATTTAATGAACCTACATCCTTATGCCCTTTTCTCTCCTTTGCTCTGCAGAAGGTGGATGTTCCCATGATGCTGAGGCACCTGCGGGAGCAGAGGATGTTCATGATCCAGACCATAGCCCAGTACAAGTTTGTCTACCAAGTGCTCATCCAGTTCCTGCAGAACTCCAGACTTATTTAACCTTTCCAACCATCCCAGACCCAGCTTTGTGGATCTGACTGAACCTTACTGATGAACAAGAGGAACTGCCTTGACAACGCTGTGTGCATGTGTTGCACTTCTTAAAGTTGTCTTGAAAGTAAGGAATGCTTGTTCTTTACTAGCGTCTCCAATGGATTATTTTATACAAGATATAATTTATTTTTCTTGGAATAACTTGTGAATTACTTTAATAACTTGTAAAACTTACAGTGACCTTCAAACTGAACCACATCCGGCATAACTGGTCTGCATCATAACATGTCCATAAGGAAAGCAATCCTTTGTAAAGGTAGTTTGATGGCTTTTATTTGGCCGCATAGCATCTGAAATGAACAGTTATTTGGAGGTGGGCTTTTTCTCATATAAGAACATTCTGGACTCGGATATGTGGTGTCCATGGTAAGAACAAGACCTGCTACAGCTGCAGTTCTGAGTGGAAGCTGTGGGAACATAGTCCTGGAGCATGGAGCCCTGAGCCTCTGCACACACAGCAGGGCACGTTACAAAGGGCTCAAACACAGGACATTGTGAGGGCAGAGCGTTTGGGTGCTAAACTGTTCCAATTCCACAAGAATTAAGGTTTTAGATTAAAAAAAAAGCAATATTGGATCTTTCCAATGAGGCCTTTGCTACTGTCTGCAGTCCTTGAAGGGGTTCAGAAGAGCTGAAGCAGTGCAGGGTGAAGGGCAGTGACTTAGAGCAGGCTGAGGTCAGCAAATGAGTCTGTCTGGTAACTGGGGGGGGCTGTGGGTTAAACAGCAGAGGAATTTCAACTCAGTGCTGCTGAAAACACCCTCAAACCAAGCACCTTCTTGTGGATTACACAATATTTATTACCTAGATTGCCTTGAGGCTCACCTCCTGTAGAAAAGGAATCTCATTCAAGTTAGGCGTCTCCAGTTGCTTTAGTTTCACATGTAAACTACTGTGTTCAGCACTGTCATCATTTTGCTTTCTGGTCATTTGAACTTTGTCATGATGGTCTTTCCTCCGTATCCAAGATCTCCAAACTGTGACCCTTGAGAGCTGTAGCTCAGAGTCTGCCTGGGGTCTTCCTCCCATCACTGTCTTGTGGTTTCTGAGCACAGGGAGCAGCCTGTCTTTTGGTGTTGGCCAACCTTTGTTAGGGTATTTACTGTATTGAATTGTGATCATCTCTCTTCTTTGTCTGGGTCACTTTGGATTCTCCTTCCTATTTATTACTATTTTATCTGGGTAGTGTTCAGAGATTCCAGTGGGGATTAAGAGGATGATATGTATTTATGTATAATAACATAAAGGAGAAATGGTCCTTGCCTGAAGTTTACAACCGGAAAAGAAAAGGGAAACAAACCTCATCCACTGCATAACTAGGGCACAGATCCTTAAGTGGCTTGCCCTAGGCCAACAGTGAAATCTGTGACAGAGCTAAGAAAAATCCTGTTTCCTAGAAGTATCTCAGCAGTTGAACCTGTCCTCCTCTGTCTCTTGGCACTGACTAGCTACTTAGTATGACTTGGTGCATATGTCTCTCTTCAGACTGTTCATTTTACAGGAGTATAGCACATTGTGAATTACCTTGCAGTGTGTGCATGGCATTTATGTGCGGTTACTTAGAAGTGACTGTCACTGCACTCTTCAAAGATATTAAAAGGGATAAAATAGAACTAAAACCAAACCAACCAACCAAAGCTTTAGCAAATCATGGTGGATCTCCCACACTGTTATTTCTGGTGTGAGAGATGGAAGGTTCCTGCACTGAGGTTGCTCCCTGTTTCTTGTGGGCAGTCCAGCCCTGCTCCAACTTGGCAGTCCTGATGGACGACTGGAGGATGCATTGGGCTGGAGAGGAGCCCTTGAGGTCCCTGCTCCCTCTCTGCCCTGCTCGCACCACAGCTAACTAAATGGGAGTTGGCTTGCCCAGGGTCACATCCAGCTTCAGGGGTCTGCAAGGGTGGTGATGCTGCAGAGGGCACATGATGCAGTTACTCTTTCATGGTGAAATTACCTTTCTTGATATCTCCTCCCCAGGTTAAATCTTTTAGTCCTATTATTGCTTTTCCACTGCATTCCCTCCCTCAAACCCCTGGTCAGTGTTTGAAGGCCTAAGCTGACAACTTCACCACATGCTGGCCCCTGCCTGAAATCAGTGGGAGTTTAAGCTAAGGCTCCATACCAGAATGTGTCTTAAATGTATTTAAACCCAGGCTGTGTTGATTTGGTACTCTGCCACAGAGGCCTAATGAGGTGATGAGGATTGGTGGAGGCTTCCAGCTACCAGCAAATGGTGAGGAGTTATTCAGCTGTAATATCTTGACCATATTCCTTTTAGGGCTTAGTTTTCAGTCAACTTCAGTTTTCCTCTATTTCCTTCTGCCAATGCCAACATAGATCTTGTTAAATTAGCAGCAGCCATTTAAAGTCTTTGCAGCAGCATCTGCATGATAATTACGCAGAGATGCTTTCTATCTGGGAAACAAGCCAAGGAATAAACCTTGGAGCAAAGTATATTAAATTAGTTATCTCGTTAGAACTTTCTGAATAATTTCCTAATGATGAATTAAGTTTGAACTCAGAGCTGTCAAGTCCCATTGCTCCACTTGGATGCGAGACGGGAGGGAAAAGAAACTATCCCTATGTCTTATTATTCAGCTGCTGTTGGCTGAAACATCTACTTCTGTTTCTACAGTGAGCACAGGAGAATTATTGTGTAAGAGAATGTAGAGCTGTGATTGAAAGGAAGGAGATTAAGCAAATGGTTTGTATGCGAAGATGCATCACATGTGTCTTAGGAAAAATATTAATTACAAAATGGCACCAAAAATCCTTTCCATATTAAATCAGTGCCTATTAATGAGCCAAATAAGTGGCCATGGCGTAAACAGTCATTTCCACTCGCCTCCTGCCATGCCTGCTATGGCAGATAGAGGCCAATGTGACTCACTTTTTCCCTTTCATTGTCAAAGAATGGTAATTTTAAACTTTTCCTTTCATCTGACTTCAGTGTATTTTTTCCAGCTAGATTTTATCTTGACTACATCTGCTAATACCATAAATGAATTGGGCTGGTGCATGTCTTCAGAGGTTCCTTTCCACCCCAGCTTGCAACCAAACCTCAGCGTGCCGATGCTTTGTGACTGAAATGTGATATACTTTTGTAGGGGAAAAACTGAACCTGCTGACTTTGAACCTGTTGCAGTTTTATCACACCAAAATTGCTTGGGCAGTATTTCCTAACCTTTAGGGAGTGACAGGAAAATGCATTTTGCATCCAATTTTATTAGTCATAGCAGGAATGAACACATGAGACTTAAAGTAACAATACAGTTTAACTTCTGTCCCACAGACTTAAACAGCAGAGTCCATAAGTAGAAAAAGACAGTCTGGAGTTGCTCTATGTTGTGTTGCATGGGTTTAACATCAAAGCATGACAGGTTCCAAGAGACCAGTGACCAGTTTCATTCCTTTGGAGGAAAGTCTGGATTGAAAATCCCACAAGGATGTATCCACAGTCAATGAATGGAGCCCCTCCTTAAGAAGTCTGACACAAGCAGTCTTCTCCCAAGGCACCCATATTCAGCCTGTGCTCCCTGACTCTTGGAATGGATGAGTAAGTCTGACTTGGGAATCCATTGTGTGTGTTTCCTTTTTGTGCACTCTTCATCTGTACTTAACCTGTCTTTAAATAAGTTCTCACCAAGGATACTGTTGAGGTTGCTGGCCTCCAATCTTTGGTTAATTTTGGTCTGAGCATTTCATTCCTGACATTGTCTCATCCGGGATGGAGGGAGATGACAGCCGAGTTGTGAGGATGGTGGACATGAACTGCTCAGGTCCCACTAATTCCAGCTCCTCCACAGACCTGCTTTGCCACCTGGATTAACTGAGGGAGGATGAAGCTTGTTCCCACAAACCTTCCCCTGTGTAGATGACAGGGACCCTAAATGCACAGCCTTGTTGGAAATACCTTTTCCCTGAACTAGTTTTCAGCTGACAGGAGACACATGTGTGAGGCCTTATTCAACCTATTGCTAATGCAATCCTTTATAAAAAGTACACTGAAGGACATTTGTGTTCCACTTACTTAAAACAGTTGCCTCACTCCAAATATTAATAAATAATATTTGCATGATTTCAATAGCTTTATTTTTAATTACTTTCTTGTAAGCAGACAGAAATGCAAATGGCAAAACATCACTTGGTAAAGAATGAGTAAGTCTTGGTGCTTCAAGAGCAATGTTCATTCCAAATTCAATACATTATCTTTTTGATCCAGCATTTGCTGCCTCTGTAGCCCAGAAGCCACTCTAAAGTAAACGCTGATGGGCAATCTCATACATGGATGTAGCACACAAATCCACAGGGAAAATTCAGCAGCTACTGACCATGCTGCATCCTCAACCCCTGGTCTCCTGGGAGGAGATCATGATTGCATTGACTGTTGTCAGTCACAGTTTGTGATCCATGTGCTCAGAAGATGGAAGCATCAGTGAGGGTGATACCTACTGTGGCAGCTCCTGGGCATCGCAGAGAGAGATGAGGGTTAAATTTTGCTGCTTGTCTTTGTGGGAAAGAACACTACATCCAGAGTGGTGGAGTGGCACCCACTGCATGTGATAAAGGAGCATTGCACTGAAGGAGCAAATACCACAACTGAGCCTGAAAGGGAAGCACTGCATGAAAGCAGCGCCTCACCCCCCTCCACAAACAGAGGTGTCAATCTGCTGATGTACAGTCCAAGTCATATGAGGTTTGGTGCCAACAAGAGAGAGGTTTCAAGTCCAAAATGCCAAAGGCAGTTGTCATCAGCTCATTCTCAGTCTTCTAGAGTTTTCTTGTAGAACCTGGTGCTGTGTGATGTACAGATGCCACGTGAGGTTTGAGAGAGGAGGACACTGCACACGCAGCTTTATGGCTTGGCTTGCAGGGACTGATTTGGGAAAGGGAAGAGCTGGCTGCTGGGGCTGTTAAAGTGTGAAACTTGTGGTGTAAAGGTCAAAAGTAGCAGTACTTAAATCTTGTCAGTGTTTTTAGTGTATCTCAGACTACAGTTCCATTATTCTCAGCCACTTTTGGCCAGTGTGTTCCTTTGTGGTTCCATTGCCTGTCCTTTATGTGTGCTGTCACTGAGTGTTTCTCACATGCTACAACAGCAGGGCTTTGCCTTTGGAGGGTGAACTGGAAGTCAGTGGTGAAGTAGTGCTGGGATTCTTCAGTGAAAGCTGTTCTTGAACAGTGAGGGCAAGGCTAATACTTGTGCTGATCCCTGAAATGTGCACTGATTGATAGTTCTACTCTGCCAAATCACCTGGGTAAGACTCTCCACTCCAGGTGTTCCAAGGGCAGTGTTCCCTGATGAGACAGGCAGGAGCAGGACAGGAAGGCTTCCTCCCTCTCTTGGACAGTGGCTAGTAGCTGACACTTAAAGAGGAAATATGTCTAGAAGAGGGTGCTGAACCCCTCCAGCAGACCTGAGACCAAAGTTGAGTCCTGCTTACTGTGTTTAATAACTGCTGATGGAGCCATCTCCCATGAAACCTCTTCTCTAGAACCCATTTCCTCCTCTGGCCTTCATGATGTCCTGCGCTGATGAGTTCCACAACTTAATCATGCATTAAGTGTCCAAGAACTTCCTTTTTGTTCATGTTAAGTGTTGTCTTCTTGCTGCTAGTTGGTCTTTGAAAGAAAACAAATCTTTCATGCCAGAACACTGTTAATAGGATGTTTATCCCATTGCAACTGCGCCATATGGAAACCACATTTTCCTTACTAGTAAAGTACCTTTCTTGGGCAGTTTTACAAAGGAGAAAAGTTTACACATACAGATGACTGTAATATTCCCATATATAATTGTGTGGGACATGTTAAATAACATGTTTAAGTTAGTTTTATGTCACCGGATTTTACTGCCCTGTTTTACTTCAGTATTTTCATGCTTCCTCATTTAGTTGTTCTGTAACTGTATAGTGACAGTTCAGCACAGAACGGCAAACTGAATCTCACCACCATGTCGTATGTACACCTGTAGAGACATGAGACAGCAGTTATGTGCCCTTCCTGCCCCCCCCACTCTCTCCTGGCAGGGCTGAATGGCAGAACTATTCTATGCTATTGAAAGCCTTTAAAGAAAAAAATCTATGCATGCTATTTTATATTTTAATGTATTATTCATATCAGTCCATAAGCTTATGCTTATCAGTTTTATCTTGTGTATAGAACTGATTACTTTTGACAGTATTTTTGCACTGTTTCTCTTCCTTCTCTTTTTATAAAGTTCTTTTCACAGCATTAATTGACTGCAGTAATTTTTTACCCTTTTAACTGCCTTTGTGTAAATAGTTTATGATATACTTTGGCAAATATGAGAATGTCTTCAGTCACTAAGGTTTTTTGGTAAGGCTATCCTTCATATTCACAGTATACAATAAACCATCTTTTTTCAAGGAAAACCTTGCTTGTGCTCTCTGTTCTCTTCTGTAACAGCTTAAGGTTTTGTATTTGTGCCTACCATGCTTCTGTTAGCCTCTCATGTTAAACTGACAGGCACAGCCAGGGCTACAGTGAGCTTCAAGAACCTTCTGTAAGGGCAAGGCTCCTGCTGGTAATTCTGCTTGGCTAAGCTGATTTTTCAGTGTTGAGGTATGGTCTGGGCTCTGGAGAGGCTTTCTGAAGTGAAGGTGCTATTTCCCTGGAATGAGCATTTACTTGACAAGATAAGGTTAGGATAAAAATAGCTGCTGCCCTCTTCCTTGGCTTCCTGGAATCATAAGATCTGGTGCAGTTTTATGCACTCCAGCAACTGCTGGCAAGGGAGCAATGAAAGCTTTCAGCAAAATGAAAGCTTGTTCTCTAGCAGTTTTGTTTTCAGAGCAATGCTTACAAGAAAGGAAATATGATGGAGTTCTTGATGATGAGGTGTGCTCTTTCTCTCATCATACTTTATAAGCTGTGAAAGCCATACGGAATGGTCATGTAGTTTTACTGTACAACATATTTCAGCTTTGGTGCTGGGAGTACACAGCCACACTTTTGCTTCCTCTTCCCTCCCCTAGCCTTAAATGCAGTGTCTTACCATTCAGCTCTGGCAGCATTTAAGGCCAGGCTGGATGGAGCCCTGGGCAACATGGTCTAGTGTGAGGTGTCCCTGCCCATGGCAGGGAGTTGGAACTGGATGATTCCAGTCCTTTCCAACCCAAACCATTCTGTGAATCTGTGATTTTATGAAGGGAAAAAGCCACCCTCCAGGCTTAGCTTTCTTTGCCCATACTTAAGTCCTGGATTTTTTAACTCGGAACATGTTCTTGTTCCTCTCTTAAAAGTAATTTCTAATGTATGAGTAGCATAGTTTTACTTCAGTGGCGGCAAAGGTATGGCTATAAGGAAATATGCGCTCTCCTCTGCACTGAATTCACTTTAACTTGTAAAGACATTTAAAAAGGCAGAAGTTGCATCATTCCTGCCTTGTGCAAGCCTTCCAGCTCCACAGGATGCATCCCCTGTACAGGACACACTGAGCTCCAGGGCCTTGCAATGATGAATCCCCTGGGATTGGCACTGAAAATGAAAATGATTAGTGAGAAGAGGAACTGGATGCTAAACCACAACTGAAAAAGTACAGCTTTTGCTAATTAGTTAGATTAAATGAAACAGCTTAGGCAGAGGTGGATGTCACAAAACCATTGCACCCAAGAAGGGCCAAGATGCCTTTATTTACTTAAATAAGATACATATTAAAATCCACAGAGGAAAAAAAATGGCCACTTTTGCACATGAGCTGTCAAAAAGCATCACCTTTAAGAAACTATGGATGCATCTTTAAAAAAACAACAGGGAAAAAAGGCAATTGTAAATGTGTGGAAGCTGGGAACATTCTGCCAGGCCTAAGTGTGTTTGTCATTCCAATTATAGGCCAGAACTGTGTTCATACTCTACCACATTTCAAAGCGCTCCTGAAGGCTTCCATAACAAGGCTTTTAACTAAAGGTTTGAAGGATTGCATAGATTCAAAGGCTCAGTGGTCCTCTAATTCCTTTTTGATCTCTGAAATGTATGGATGATCCTTCCCGTATGCTACTTCCATGATAGCAATTGCCTATGAAAAGAAAAAAAAAAAACTATTCACACAATTGATTCCTATATAACACCAGGCTATAAATACTCACTTTAGAGGTTTGAAACAGTCTGACACCTCTGGCTACTTTTTGTCCCCTTGTAGTCATAAACCCAGTAGGAAATAAAATGGAATTCAAAACTAAGTAATAAAGGTTTTACATTCAGAGAACACATCTTTCATCTTACAGGGTCCCAAAGCACCTTTCAAAATGATATTCCTGACAAAACTACTTTGAATGCAACCAGCTCTAGGACAGAAAACTACGAGTGGGGTGGGTGATGTTCTTGGCAGAGGACCTGACTTAACCACTATCAGCCCCAGCTTTGTTCCTACCAGTTTATCCTTCAGCTGTCAGAGCAGGCCCACTGCAGAAGCCGCATTCTAGACTTGCTTTTGAGAACCCCCCATCAGTTCCAGGGGTTCTCAAAGGAAGCAATGGCTCATGCAACCACTGAGGTAAAAGCACAGTCTTGCCAGGTTTGGCCAGAGGCTGATGTGCCCATCCCTGCTCTGCTCCCAAGAGCCAACATTTCAGGTGGCCAAACCCACTGACATGCACTTCCCTGCCACTCTTCACCCTGCACTGTGGAGTGGGTGCAGAGGCAAGATAGATACCCACTTGAAAAAAAGGACATCAGTGACTCCAGAGAGGTGTAACAAAAGGCAGCAGTAGGCAAGACTGAAAGAAGCAAGTTCTGAGTAAGTCTGAGAACATTTAAAGCCCTCTATGCTAAGATCAAGCAAGGAATGGAGGCATTCCAGCTCTCAGAGCACAGTGTCATTTTCTCCTCAGGAAACTCCAATGGAATTATGCTCTTACATTTAAATCAATGCAATAACAGCCTTTGGTTCCACCTCAGGAGCAGTGAGAACTGACTCCACTGCTGCTCCTGCCCAAAAGAAGAAAGGAGGAGGGCCTTCTGGAGGAGCTGACTGCAGAGAGAGAACAATGGTTTTGTTTTTTCACTCAATCCCAAACAGCAGGGGCTGGGACAACTTTGGGCAGTTCCTGTAGGCAGCTTTTGGAAATGAGTCATTAAAAAACATTTGTGTTAGGAAGTGAACTACGCCAACAAACCTACCTACGGTTCCCAGCCCCCAGCCCATGTTCCCATTGGCACAACTCCCAGTTTTAGCCAAAGCTTTAATATCACAGTGAAGGAAAACCTATGTTAAATTTAAACTAGGTAATAGTTAAGTTTTAGAGTACATATTTGTGTAGTATCTTTCACCATGGCTGCATGGCTCTTTTATTGCTGGCTAAAAGCTTGCCAGCATCTAAAAAGGAATTACAAAACCCAGCTATGGTGCCATTCCGCACCAAGTCATTATATGCTACAGTAGTCACTGAGGCCTAAGAAATGACAATAAACTTCTGTCCAACAACAACAGGGGAAGAGAGTCAAGAAACATGGTACAGCCTAGTAAAAAAAAAATAAAAACCTAAAGAATAAGGGAATAGACCAATAAAAAGGGATGAAGAAAAACATAAACCCAAACTCTGTATATGCCAGCTTCAGCATTACCAGATGCATTGAATTCCCTTCAGCTATTTGAAAAAATCAATTTGTTCCAGAACAAATAACTACCAAAAGCATGCCTAGTTTAGCTAGGATATAGTTTAACTGGATAGAGAAACCACAGGCTTCAGGGAAACACTGTGCCTTTTCTAAGAGCCAAGCATTTTCTCTGTCCTTACCTAGCAGGTGAGAAGCTAGAGCTCTCCATTAATAGGAGCACAACATATAGCAAATGTTTAAGCATATATATATATGATTCTGTATGACCTTAAGCATATGACTCCAGCTGCTGCAGAAGTCCATCCTGACAAGGCAAGACCCCCCCAGACCAATACTGCATCTTTCCAAAAGAAAACTGAGCCCAAAATCCAGCAACCAAATACACCATCAACACATGGTGCATCTCCTATCAAGCCAGGCCTGCTGGCAGAGAAGCACATCGTGTTTTCAATCATCCCATGCCTGAACTGGTACTATTAATGAAGAAACCTGGAAAGAAATACCTTCTTCAGGGCTTTAACTCCAGCTGGTCTATTCTCCAGTGCCATGTAGAGTCTCCCCAGTTTCAGCCACATGGAAGCAACATTCAGTGAGTAGGGGGGATAATGTTTACTGCAGGAGAGAAAGGGATTCAGCTTGATCAAACCTGGCAGTTTCATTGCATTTCCCCAGCCCCTGTATTGCTCTCAGGGGGCAAGAAGCTGCCTCTCATTGCCCCTGCCCATTCTCTGCTCATCCCCTGCTGTGACTGCCAGGAGTCAGTGCCAGTTGTGCCTGGGATGGAGACACTTGTCCACTGGGAATCGAACTGAAACTGCCATATGCCTCTGAACAGCTGTCAGATGGCAACGACTGTCTGCCACTAGTTTTAATCTAGCCAGCTACAGAAAGAGGCTGCATTGTTTGGGAGGTTTTGGAGACACAGAAGTAACTCTGCCTATTTCACAAAAGAGTTGGTCTTTAAAGGAAGGCGAGGGGCCCTCAGCAGTGCTACAGCACACATGCCACCCTGCACTCACACTGAGCTAGCAGAGTCCAGCTCATCAGAGCTGACCTGGAATGCCAGGCTCTGAGCCAGAGGAGCTGGGCAAGTCCCAGGGAAGATAAATAGTACTGCACCCCCAGGAGGGGGAATGTTGGCTCCTTCTTTGTATCGCTGTTCTCTGCCAAGTGATCTGTGACTTTATGTTGGCATCTGCTCCAAAGTGAGAGCTTTACTTGCACTCCCCCCAGCTGGCAAGAAAATGATGTCTCAAGATGAGAATCTGCTTGGGAGATTTATGGCAGGATCAGATACAGCGCGTAACTGGCTGGCTCTGATGGAGATCACTACTGTTAAAAACACAGGAGGGCTGATTGAAGAGGAGATGGATTTCTCCCTGCAGAGGCTGCATGCTGCCTTGCCCCATACAGACCTCTACCCTGTGCATCTCCCACACCTCCAGCTCCAGGGCAGTGAAGCTTGGGGACTTCAGGTCACCCAAGGCCTCCCTCTGCTGCTCAGCCCCAGCCCTGGGATACTGGAAAAGGGAAAGGACTGGGAGAGGGCAGGAGGCACTGCAACAGCTTTGCCTCCATCACGTGATGCAATCTGAAGCTCTGCTTTACTAAAGTATTAGGATATTAAAAACCCACAATCTGGCTAACCAGAACTAGCACAGTCTCCAAGGTGGTATAGACTTATTTTGAGAACACAAAACAAGGCTCTCAGTCACCTTCTGCTACATCTTGCAGATCACTTTTTATAGAAACAACATCTACCCCAGCATTACACATTCCTTTTCAAGCAGTGATGTCATGGGCAGCACATTCATACACATGTACTGAAAGAAGTGATGTCTGTCCAAACTTTTAATTATTCAGATTACTGAGTTACAGCACTAAAGAAAGAGTCTCATATTTACCTGTATGGTTTGATAATTTTTTGCCCGTAACGCAGTGCACCTTCCCAGTCCTGCACGTAGAGACACACACCCATGGCCTGGTACATCATATGTAACATATAAACATTACTGTTTTCAAACATTGCACCCATCTTGTCCAGGCTGAGTTCACAGATCTCCAGTAATTCACTAGGAGGTATGAAGTCAAGGAACCCAATAAATAGATGAACTCTCATTAGACAACTACCTGGTAAAGAAAGCCAAAGAAGCACAGGCTTGACCTTGTTCACAATGGTTCTCAGAAGTCATCTTTTCTTTCCAATGGCATCAAAGCATCTATGATACAACCCCAGAGCTACTCTGAGGGGTATTCTGTACTCAGAGGTATTCTGCTCATGAGTTTGTTCCCCTCCTACTCAGATATTTCACTAAACTAGCTTTCAGATTTAAAAAGCAACAAAAAAAGGGGTTTTCCTGCATCACCACTGCACCAACAATATGTCAGAAGAAGGGGGAGTGAAATTCTCCATGCAGCAGGTACTAAAGGCAGCTTGGTCTGCTTCTGGCTCAATGAACTTTGCATTTTTGTCTGTGTCACACCACTGTTACAATAGCTAGGCTTGTGACCCCCAGCAATAGCTGCAGCCTCACATGCTCTCTCTCTCAAAACAGGGCACTATGATAGTACAGTAACACAAGCACACACCTACACTCACTCCAGCCTCTGGCTTGTGTGGAGACAGCCACATGCTGCACTCTTCAAAACTGAGAGCCACACAGGAAGGAACAAACACAGGGTCTCACAATCCCACACCACCTGGACAACTTTTCAGACACAAGGAGGACAGAGGCGAGTTTGATTTTTAATGGTTATAGCATTTCTCCTGCAGGTACCGCAGAAGCAATCCAGCAGGTAAGGTTTTTAGGTCCCACATCAAGCCAGATAAGTCAGGGTGAGACAAAGGATATATTTGTAGTGTTTGGCTCTTCTGAATTCCTCAATCACATTCCTGGCATATTTGATCATGTCCTGCACTGTCTCTGCTGATGGAGGATCACTCAGCTTGCAGATCTCCAGTTTATCTTTATCCTGAAGGAAACACAATAGACATTATAAATGCAGGTTCCAAGCCCTACAAATAAAGGTGCAGCTGCTACACAAAATTACTCTAATAAAAAGACACAGATGGGGACTTAAGCTCATCAAAGAACTTAAAAACAAAGGTAGAATGTGCACCTGCAATTTTTCTCTAAAGCCTTGACTACGAAACCTAGAATTCTCTGTGCCTTCCAGTTCATCTCCCATCCTCTGCTTCCATGAAGGCCCTTTCTTTTGAAAGATAAAAGAGCTTTTCAATTTTGTGATGAAAACAGTTTTTCATTGGAAATTTCACTGCTTACAAGAGATTAGGGATTAAAACTAATTTAGTTTTAAGGCTAGAAGAGCCCAAATACCTTGGGCCTAGCACCAAGTGACAGCTCATTCAAAATGAGATGATATTAAAAACATGTTCATATCTACAGACACATTTCCACATATTTTTTTTCTGCTGGACAGCTCCACTTACTCTTATCTTTCTATCTATCTTACTATACTCTGTGAAGACTAAACTGTAATCTGAAGACAACCTTTTGCTGTTTAAGCCTCACGTTGTTGCTAGATGTCTTTTTCCTTTATTATTTCATCTTCCAGTTGAGAGGGCTATAAGGGACTCTTAAGTTGAAGGATGCTGAGTGACAAGTGATCCCAAGAGTAACACATCATTGGAAATCACAGCTGAAATCCTGGCTTCGTTAAACTCAGTGGCAAAATTAGCAAAGTAACTGTGGGGAGAAACAACTCTGGTATCAGTAGAACATCCTCAAACAAGAATATCGGGTATTGCTTGCAAAGAGTTACAGAAGATGCTACCATTTAGAGGAAGTAGAGAGTTGTGGGTCTGTTTGGGAAGCAGCTCTCAAAAAGACACCTTTGTGAAAATGGAGAGAAAAATATCTGGAACTGAAGGATCGGATGATGCCAACCAGACTGATCCTGGCTGGAATGACAGATAAGCCCCACAAACCTTAGTCCTCCTCAGGCCTCCAGTGAAGGAGGTCCAAATGGCTGTAAAGGTACACTTGTTTCCATATCTGTTAGATTTGGGTACCTTATTTTGTCCTCCGTAAGTGCTTTTCTTCAGAAGAACTTATGCCTTGCTTTAAGGAACTCTGTCTCAATGTCTGCCTTTGTCCTTTGAAAACACCAGATGACGTCCTCATTAACATAAATCTGGCCTGCATGTCACAAGGGGCCACTCTGTCCATGAGAACATGGGTTTAATGCCACTGCAGGATTCTGCTGGGTCTCCAAACCATCCAGCAATGTCATACTATGTCACCTAGAACTGACTGAGATGTCCCAACCAGGAACTGCAGCAGGACTCTACCCCAGAATTGCTCCAAGCAAGAATCACTCACTGGGAGCTGATAGAAAACATGCAGTTCCAAAACCATGCAGTTCTGAGCTAAATTCTTTTGGTCAGGTAGTGTAGACATAGTGTAATTATCTACTTTTAACAGAGTTTTCATCTCTGCTTTGTAGCTCAACTTTAAATTGGCTTCTACCAAGATTTTCTGACCTGTCATCATTACAGTGGAAAGAATGAGTATCAGAAAGTCTTGTAGACAGAAGAACAAAACCAGCCCATCCCCTTTTATCCTGCCTTCCAAAACGTAATTAAAGATGGAATATTACATCTAAGGACCTGGGTAGGTGTCTTGTCAGTCAGAAGCATAATTAACACCAATTTTTTCACCTTTTCTTTGGTAACACACTCCTCGCAATCACAGTCAAAGAAATAGGAGTCTCTTAGCCGGTTATTTCTGTCTTCTGTGGGATACAAGAGATCAATATAGCTGGTGAAAACCTGTATGTAAAAACACAGCAATCAGTGAAAAGCAGTATAACTGCACATATTTGTCACTACTGCTTCTGGTATATGTAGTATGAGAAGTACATATTCATGCAGCCTGTGGATTCCTGCAGCCATACCACCTGCCTGTTCTCCTCACATTCCAAGCCTCTCCGCAGCACCAGGACTTGCAGTTTGCAGCCTCCCAGAGAAGTGTTTCCTTTCCTATTCATTATGGAATTTCCCTCAAATATTACCCTGGCTTAAACCCAGAACAGCAAGATTCAGGTGTGGATGAGGAAATTACCACAGCATAAATCTCAGGTTCCTGTCGGACTACAAAGAAATGCCTACTTTTCAGAAGTAAAATACCAATTTCAGGTATCCTGCTTAGGCTCAATCACAGTGGCCTGGGTTTTTTTTGGAGGCTGGAATCTCAGATTTTTCTTTCTGAAAACCTACAAAAATTGGGGCAACAGCAGTCGCTAAGAGCTTTAGAAACTTAGGACAAGACCTTTAGATCTCAGAAGAGAGGCCCAGTGCTCCAGTTCTAGGAGAATGAATATCAGATTTACTTCAGCAGTAATATTTTACAGCAAAGAAAACCTGCTTTTGAACATTTTAAAAGCCCTTCATACATACTATTCTTAAGTTTCCCTCTACTTCAATGGTCTTCAGAAAAGAACCCCTGCAACTAGCTTTAATGCTCTATTTTTAAAGTGAGGTCTCCCCCAAGAAACATGTCATGCACAGCACAGTTGATCATTTTGCAGACAGAGGAACAGCTTTGGTTCCATTTCCTTATTTCTAGCTATTTGAAACATTTTGCTCAGTCTTTATGCTTAAGGTTTTTTTCTTCTTTAAAGTCAAATGTAGATGTAATTTCATACAGTACGTGTTCTTCTTCATCAGTGGGATCTCACGCTTTCCCTCACACTCCTCCCTCCCCTATTTTCAAAGCACGCAGAACGCTGTAACCGTATTTACACCAGAAACGCTAAAAACGTTGCGATGCAATGACTTCACTGAACCTGAAGATGGAGACACAGGCTGTAAGACCGCACAGAGCCTCGCAAAACCACCACCGCACGTGTATGAAGTTCTTAAGCGTCAGAAAAGCGAACTCACAAAACCCATGAGGTCCTGGAGAACTGTCACAGCTTTTAAGACAATCAAAAGAATATGCTAAGCATGGTCAATGCTCCACATCACTTTCTCTCAGTGTTTGCCCTCCCCAAAACCACTGGAAACATCTAGGATTCCACAGAAACATTCCTTAACTTGGATCCACAATGCATTTTCAGTGACAGCCAACACCACAGACAAAACATCGTGTTAGTATAGGGCATAAAAAGAAGTTGCTTACGAGGCATTCACCCTTCCAGCATATAAACTCTTTTTGTTTACAATGGTGAAAAGCTATAATCCACAAAAATAACCTCCTTCTTCCTCAAAACTGCTATCATACACTTCAGAAACAAGAGTTATCAAAATCAAATATGAACTTATTTTGAGCAGCATTAACCTTGCCTAAGTTAACATTAACAAATGAGCCATTGAAACTCTATGCAAATTCTATCCCCAGAGAGAATGTTCTGCATCTTCATTCCCTGCAGATATTTGAACATCCTCCTCAAGTCTGTTTAACATTTATTTTCTTTTCTTTTTGAAGCAAAAAGCAGCCCTGCCAAGTTCATTATGTGATTGAGAATGTTTCAAGCTAAACCCAGAGCTTTACTCTTGCCCAGAATTTCAGCCACCACTGCTCAGCTTCACCTAAAACCACACTCCTGTGCCCCTGGGACTTCCCTGCAAACACTGCTGAGGCGATATGACCAAGTCCCATGTTTTGTGGATGCTGTGTCCAAACGGAAGGCAGAGAACTTATCTGTACCCATTTACCTTGTTTATTCTGGCTTCAATTCCAATATGTTACTATTACACTGGGAACTATTACAGCAGTAATAATTTGCTTTGATCTTGGAATTTCAAAGCAGCAGCCAAACATCAGTAAACTCAGCCTCATTTTACAGCTGGGTAAAGTGAGACAGAGTTGGCAGATACACAGTGACTGCTGCAGGTGCCCTTCCCTTGTTTTAACACAAAAGAGGACACTGCCTCCGAGAATCCCTCCAGAGCCACCCCAGCCTTCCATAGCAACATCTTGCATTTATCTGGGAAATAAGATCCTTACTCCTTATGATTAAATTAATTGAAATGAATCCTGAAAAGCAGAATGGCCCCTACTTCTAGGATGTATGCATACAGAATACATTCAAACACAGTGCGTTTACCTCCTCTCCAGGCTCAATTTCTTTAACAGCTCTGACTTCGGCCAAGGTCCCTTTGTAAGTTACAATCACATTTGGGCAACAGCTATGGTTCATCAATGCAACACTGCAAAAGCAGAAAAGTAAACCTCTTTACCCAGTACCAACAGCAACAGGCAGAAAGCTAAATAACACTTCACAAATAAGTCGGAAAGACTGAGTCAGTCTCCCTCCTCAAGCTGTTTTTATTCTGAGGCTTAACATGAAGGTAACCTTGGTAAAATCTGTTGTAGTGTTATTTATTGTAATGATATAGAGAATGGCTGTGCTAATGAATCATTACAGCTTTTAAATCCTGTTATTGCAGGCACAGGCAAGTTATTATTTTCTCATTCTTACAGTGCTATGGGACAGCTAACAGGGGCGTTCACATAGCTTAACTATTTACAACCTCTTTAGGTACCCCTGATAGACAGACTGCTATCCTCAGAGGAGAAAGGAAGAGAAACAAATTTAACCTAAAGGAAACAAGCAAATACAGGAAAACAGAAGTCATTTGCTGCAACAAAACTTAAGGTTTCTATGAAAACATAAACAGCCTCCATTTCTGAAATGGGGAAGGAAGAGATCTCTCTTATACAAGTACACACCTTACAGAAAAACTTGGGACTGCTCAGGAAAACAACTCCCCCTAATTACTAAGCTTGGGGAAAGTGCAATTTGCTGCTTATTTGAGATAAAATGTGTAGTTTTAATTCTTTCTCTAGCAAAATCATAATTGTCTCTTCAGTCTTTTAAGCTCACAGACATAGTTGTTAAGTAGGAAAGATCTGGCTCTTGCACACTGATCTTTTACAAAGGGTGGTGACAGACATGTTTCGAGAACATCCTGGTTTCATTCTCTCCTCTTCTCATCATGACTCTGATCCTGGGCATTTCAAGGTCTTAATTTCCAATCTGCAGATCACAGATACAGACTTCAGACAGGCATGACTGAAGAAGGAGAATCTGTGAAGCAAGGACTATCTGCTGCTCTCTGTATACAGCACTTAACAAAATCAGGTCCTGCTTCAATTTGGCATCTGGAAGTTACTTTTGTTATTTTGACATAGATAAGCTACCAGTAACCTATGCCTCACAAGGAAGGCAATCTAAGCAGACAGCAACAACACTTTCAATACAGAGTTTGCAAAGAAGAGGGGTGGAAAATATCCTTCTTGGCTACATGAAGTGGAAAGCACGCTTCCATTCAAACAGAAGAGATGTTCCTCAGCCTTAAAGGGAGCTGTGTTTCCCAGTCCACAAACTGCAGTTAGCATCCACAGTTTCCTTGTAAAGCTAAAAAACGTGCACATATTTTTTCCACTGTCACAACAAAGAGGCTGAAAGAAGTTATGAAAGGGACTTACTGTCTGCCAAGGAACAAAGGTAGAAGAGATGTTGTTAAGAGAACACCAGGTGAAGGATTATACCCAGCCAAAACAGAAAGATGTGAATAGAGTAAGTCACCTGCAATCCTTTTCGGTTTGATTACATGATGTCCCTGTCCAGAACCTGCTAGCTACGGAAGTGTTTCCCACCAACCTGCTTGTAGTTTATAATCTAAGCTTCAAAACAACTTACAAGTGTAATTTTACCAAAATCCCCAGATATTTACAGAAACCTGCAGCAAACCTTTGGCCGCATTTTATTTCCTAATCAGAGGCATTTAAAACTAGATAATTAGATGTTTAATTAAATTTCTTTCATTAAAGATCTACTTCCACAGATGTGTAAGAATCTTTGGGGTTTTTTAACTAAGTTAAAATTAACTTGCAAAATATTAACATCAACCTACTCAGGGAATATGGCTGATCCCAAATGAGAGAGTTCTTCGTCTTCAATTGTGAAGCCATTACAGTTAACCTAAGGAGAAAGAGAAAGAGACTAGATCAGCTTCTGGTCTGCTAAGCACTCCACACTCACATGTCACATTCTCATACTTCAAAGTCAATTGCAGTCATTTGCTTACAGTTTTCTTTCCACCTCATCAGTACTCCCAGGGAGCTACATGACATCTTAAAAAGTGAAGATAAAGTCCCTATTCAAAGGAATGTGCAGGACACTAAATAACTGACAGTCCCAACACTTGCACCTATTCAGGACACAGCATCGGGGGGCTGCTCCTTGGGAAGCCCACTAAGAGGAATGGGGCTTGAAAGTGTTAGACGAAGTGAGGCCACTGCATGAAAGAAATCCTGACACTGACATGGCAAAGAGACTTCATTTGGCTATGACAAATAAAGGGCCAGAGCAGGACTACATATATTAGCATGTGGGGATAAACAGCAGCAAAGTCAGCAGGGCTAGGGCAGTACACAGCCTTCATGGAGCATACGGTACAGAGACCTGCCACAATGACATCTGCCATAAAGCACTGCACATGTCAGCTACAGCAAAAGCACATATAAAGAACAACGGCAGTGGGAAAGACCTGAGCCTAATAAAGACACAGAATAGGAGGGGACAGAAGAAGGACAGTATGAGAGGAAATGTATTGCTAGTTTAAACAGACACAGGACCAAAAGAGCTTGTTTATAAGTCTTTTTATAGAATAGATTCAATCAGGTTTTAAAACCTCCTCCTTCTTTTATCTCACTAAACTCAAGGGACTCATACAGGAGTTTCAACTTTGTTTAGTGCTGTTTGTGCAACTAAGTGACAAAAATGCACCTCAATTGAGTACTTGGATTCTACTTTCACTTTGAGTCACATACACGCCAAAGTGAAGAGAGCCCTCTCCACATGCACCAACATCTGCCTACAACCTAATGTTCACAGCACTAGTAAAGCACTAGAATAACTACTACTACTATCACATGGCTAAGTCCAACTGAAGCTACAATGGGCACAGGAACAGTCAATCAAGTACAAAGTAAGCATTTGTTCTGGAAGGGTAAGAGTTGACAACAAACGCTACCAACAATGATACATCCCACAAGCTGGAATGCAGCTCAGAATGGATTTTAGAAATACCCAGATACTTCTGAAAGCCAAAGCCACTCCTGAGGTATGGAGTGTTCAGGATGAGTTCACAATTAAGAGTCCTGTTTCTCTGATTCACTCACAAGTACCTTTGCTATCTTTGCTTGATCCTTATACTGCTATTTTTAGCAAGGTAGCATCCAAAGGCTTGCTGTCTCTCAAGATGGGCATGCTATTGCTCTAGCCAATGCATGAACATATCTGAACCAAAACAAGAATGAAACTGCTGAATATAAAAACAATAGAAGGGAAAGACTGTATCAACAGCAAGTGGTAACATAAGGCTACAAAGGCTGAAATGAAGAACAGCTTGATGGTTCTGAATCACAGGGAAACATCTAAAAATATGCAGTGAGTTATCATCAACTCCCTCCACTAAACCAGAGACACCCCACTTCTTGAATGCATCATATCACAAATGACAGAAGGGATGAGATACCACTGGTTTCCCTTGATGAATGGATGACTAAAAAGGGCAACGTGGAGGGAGCAACGTGGAGGGAGCAAAGAAACAACAGTAGAGCTAGAGGCTGTTCCCAGTGGTGGAAAAGAAAATGTGCAAACAGAGGCATGAAATTATGCAAGGTCTTCGAGGAAAGGCCAAGTTCAGGAACCTGAGCCACGAGAGGAACTGTCTGAAGAGTATGACAAGGTGAGACTGAGGAGGAAGAGTGCCAGTCTCAAGAGCTATGTTCTACAGAGGCAAAAGAAAGACTGGTAACAGAATCTGGGGAAGAGAGCAGTGAAAGGCAAGAACAGTTTGGACAAAATCTTTGCTCCACTCAGAAGGACTGATTATACCTTAGCTGTGTTGGGTAAGAAACATCACACAAAGCCCATGAAAAGCAGTGAGCAAGGAGTCAGAGGTATCCAAGTCCCAAATGACTGCCCTGAGCCACAGGGAGAAGGAACACCAAATGGAGTAGCAAGGTACACAACACGAGGGCAGAGGAAGTGTTGAAGCAAAACAAAGGAGCAGCTGCATATCCATGCTACTGGGTTTAGGTCAAGTTCACCAATTCTTGTACATACCAAGTACAGACACTCCTCCCCTTCTAGATTTATGCTGGGGCTAAAACCTCAAAAGCCCGTGTCCTTCTGAGGAGCATCTAAGTGACCTTTGGAGATTTTAGTTCAAGAAATGGTAAAGTCCACAGTGACAGATGAGCACGATGAGCTTAAGGTGACAGTAAGGGTGACATTATTATCTCCAGAGAAGACTGGATAAAATAGCACATCTGGGAGTCAGCAGTTCACAAAAGTTAAAGTACCATGATCTGCTGGAGCAGGACAACAGGTGAAGTGAAAGTCATAGCTCAAAGTAATGTAACCTTTGGGGATTCTGGCTACATTCTAATAAAAGCATTCAGAAACATGCCAAGGAATAGGATGAACTGATGTATTTAAAGTATCCCACTGAGGAATATAAATTGTGAAGTCTTCACAACAGAAAGAACTTTTAATTGAAGAGAAAAATATCATTAGAAACAACACAATGGATGATGAGCAGATGCCAAATATGTTAAAGAATCATTCTCCTACAGAATAACAATACCACTGTATTAAGGAAATAGTAATTGTGCCAGGGTACTGCCACCTCAGCTTTCATCACAGCACTCAACACTTGCCCCCATCTCAAACAGAAATAAACTTTTTACTCAGATGTTGAAGTTTAAAATTAGCTTATTTTGAAGTACCAGAAGAAAAAGAAAATGGATCTTTCAGTATTCCACTGATGAGTTATTCCATCCACTACAATACCTTCCATTTAGATGCATATGAAAAGCAGGAGAGGAAAAAAAAAACCCACAAAAGAGAGGCGACACATTTCAGAAGTTATCTAACAAGACACCTTACCCTTCCTTCATCTCTCCAGATGACCAAGCTACCTGACTGCGTTTAAAAGCCACACACCAGATCTAAGTTTCAGGCTGCTCTTTCTACTTCTCTGAAGTTTACTCCCTGCAAAGGTCAAACACAAGGATGACCCAACCCACAAGGATTTCCACAAGTCTGAAGCCTGAATGAAGGATTTTGCTCCTGCAGGATCTCAGACCAGCAGCCTTCTGTGTAAGTTGAGCAAGAGCTGCACTACCCTTGGCACACAAGAAGCCTAACTTTGACAGGGTCTAATACAGGTTGTTTCCTCCTTTTCTTCAGTGTTTGAGAAGCACCTCACAGAAATCCTGTAGACAAGAGTTTCTTCCGTACCAAAATGGGACATGTCCAGCCTCTTGTCCAAAAGGAAGCGGATCTTCTCCATCAAGCACACTTAGCTCTAAGATAAGTGAAGAGCTACCAATTCCATTCCTGTTAACATTTCTCCCCTTTCGTAAGGGCTAAACTCCTACAGCATCATCCACCTGAGCAGGCTGTGTTCTAGCCAACTTACTTGTGCAAAGAGAACTACAAGGGCAGCATTGTCAGGGTACTCCAAGTGCTTTGAGTAAAAGTGATGAAGAGCAGCAATGTCGTTCTGAATCAGCTCTCTCTTTTCATTGTCTAGTTTGTCAAGGTCTGTGGACAGAGAATACATTCCATTTCAGTAACACGAATACTTCCCCATGAACTGCAGCTAGACTTAGGCTAGAACAAGCCTGGACTTAAACAGAAACTCTTTAAGGAACAGCTACTTGGAAGTACTGCAAGAAGTGTCTGCTCTCCCATAAACATAATGCTGCTTCTGCCCAAGCCACAAGTGCACTACAAGAGCATGCAGGATTACAAACCATTTTCTAACACCTTAACATTAGCAGGTAATTGGACACACATTTCCTTTTCTGGAGAAGGACTACATAAAGTGTATTTGTTAACCCTAGCAAATAGGACAGCAACTGTGGGTACCTGTCCTCAGCTGTCTAACACAATCTTATCAACTACCTGGTCCCATCTACAGTGGTATAAAGTCACAGTCAACATCACGCTTCTTAAAACATGCTTTACACAGTGAAACTTCCTCATACAGACCTAACACTTATCAGTACAAACCAGCCCAGAAGGCTGCTTATCCTTCCTTTTAAAAGATGCAGTCTTTCCCAGCAGGAAAACTCACTATTTGTGGCCATGTGTGACAGAGACCTAACAAAGGTTGACAGCAATGCTGAGGCTGGTCACCAAGAGCACCCTTTGCACAAACAGAAGGATAATATGAGGGTGCCCAGGAATGCAATTCTCCTGACCTACTGCAGGCACCTGCTTCAGAAAGTAACAAACAGTGCCTGAGAATGCCCATGTCTCCATCAAGGTATGCTTAACCAGCAGACATCTGAGGATAACAGGGGACAGCAGGAATATCAGTGGAAATGTGCTGGCACACCTGCCAAGTGTATCTCCCTATAGCTTTGTTCAGAATTATGCTCAAGTCCATGACAGGTTCTAGCCAAAGCTGTAGCCACTGAACCTTTTCCTGCCTGGTCCATGCAAGGTACATGATGGACCAAGCACTCCTGGTCACTTCTCTCTCCTGAAGAGCAGACTGTTGGGAAGTTCTTTCCTAATGCCCTCCTTCAGTGTCAGTATCACCAGCTCACTCCTGCTCTGAGAGAGCCAGTAACTCATCAGCTTTCTCTCTCCCAACTCAAAATAATAGTGGAGAGAAAAATCATGCATGAACCAAAAATGATGCACAACAGTGGAAGGGAGAAATTATTTATAACAGCAAATGTAAATGACAGGAGAGTCACAAAAAAAAGGAAAGAAGAAAGTAAAATGGGACAATTTGATGAGAATTAGGACAAATCAGAAATCAGAACTTTTGAGTTTCCAACTGACAGTGAGGTGCCTTTTCCTCTTCTCACAGGGTGTTCAATCTGTAAGGCAACTGCTGAACATGACAAAGGTGTGCTAAGAGATGAGCAGAGTCAACAAGACAGAGGAACAAGGCTCTTAGTAACAAAACCATGGGGTCCTAGAGGACAAGGGGCACACTGCAAGAGAAAAACATTCCATCCTTTTGGCTCCCGAATTAATAAATTTTTGAAGACAAGTTCCAGTGCAGAAGAATAATATCGAAATTCCTTCAGCACTTACCCATCCTCCTCAACCTCAATCCTACTGACCGACCTGTAAAAATCATCCTTGCCTTAGGCAAAGGCAAATGTTGACATTTTCTCCCCCTTCATTTCCCCAATTGTCCCAAGAGCTGGAACTGGAGCTTTTGTTGAGGAAGCAAGTAAAACGATAGTGTTGCTGTGCTTGGTTACTTTACTACCACAAGTCTTAGCAAGGACTGAATTTATTCAGCAGTTTACAAAGGGTTGTAGAAGCCATCAGAGTGAGAAATGTGAATATACAAACCTGTTATCTCCTTGTATATTATCCCCCAGCACCAAGAAAGAGAAATGACAGACCAGTGAATGCTACGCCAAGCTGGTTACTAGTCCCCTATTTGCTCGGCTTCTAACTCTGCCTCACAGGACGTAAGCAGGAGCCTTCCAGTTAAAAGTAAGCCATTGCCTCATCTCCTTCCTTGGATTACTCTGGAGCATTTAGGACATGGAATTTCAACACAATTATGTACAACATGTCAGATTTGACTGGCAGTGACAGATACTGAAGCACAGTCCAGAGGGTACTGCAATTAGCCCCTTAGTCACTGTCATGATCAAGCAACTGTGCTGTCTCTGATTTTATGCCTCCTGGTAACAAATACCAGCTATTTTAATTTTACAACATCACAATTCTCAAAAGACACTGAAGCACCAGTATCCACGAGATGGATGTATGCTACATAATTAATTCTGTCTAGGTTTTCACCCTGTTTCATAGCCCCCACAAGCAACCAAGGAGGGGGGGAAGGAAAAAGAAAGAAAGAAGAGCACTGCAGTTTAAAAAACCAAGAAACAACAATTCTCTTTGTTTACTCTCTTCCTCCAACAGGAGTGGGATGCTCTGAAACATTTTGATGGAGAGGGGCTAGGGGAAGCAAATCATGAATACAGGTAACTGCCTCAGTCTACCTGCAAACCTCTTTTACTTACGTGATTCAAACTCTTTTACAGCAAGCAGTTTCTCTGACTGTGTTCTTTCAGGGTGAGTTTTCTAGCAATAAGGGACAAAAAAAAAGCAACAATTAAATATTGCATTGTTTCAAATCCGCAGTTTTGGCTACTCTTGCATAAGTTGGGAACTCCCACCTGAAAGACAAACCCTAATCCACACGGTATAGAAGTTGATGAACAGCAATGTGTTAAATTAACTGACCTTCGTAAAGCCATAGAAATATTCTCTCTGCACCACTTTAGGCAGCCAAGGTTTAACTCCTATCAAATATATATACATAAAATGAACAGTGTTTTAAATATGTCATTTACTTTGTTCTAGACACCCCGAAAGCTGCTAACAATAGCAAGCAGGCAGGGGACAGGCTTTGCTTTGAGGAAAGTGAATAAACTGGCTGTTGACAGAGTTCAAAAGCAATGCTCTATTGTTGGCCTAAGGCCACTTCTTTGTAATCTTGGCCATTAAATATGGCTTTGCAGGTGGCCCAGCAGCTGAGGTTCAGGGACTAGGGTTTGCATATTTAGCTTTTATATGACATGTAGCATTCTCCCCCCTCCCTGTAAATGATAAAAGCACAAATTTACTCCAATGACTTTTTGTCATTAAACATTTGGTTTTGTTTATGGATCACCACTAAACCATGCTTTAATTAAGTCACACTCATATACACATCCACACATGCAGCAAGTATGCCACTACCTTTGCAGCAGGTCACCAAAATCCTTGCTCCATATAGTATCCAGATTGCCCTTGTCACATAAGCAGATCTCAATCACACAAATGTGCTTCAAAGAGGATTTGTTTTTGCAGAGAGAGTTTAGGGCTTTATAAAGATACACAGCACAATAACCTTGAAACTCATGAATCCTGTCCTCTTCCTCTAAGCACTTGTGTCATCCTCAGCATCCATACAGTCAGGAAACACTGAAATGGAGGTTGATGTTGCAATCTTATTTCCTTACCACTAATATTCTTTCTCTCCCAAAGACCAAGGGCCTGAGATTTCTCTCTCAACCGCTGTTTTTCACCAGTTATCTCCAGTAATCATACATATTTATGCCTGAATGCCTCAGAGGTGTTCTTGGCTCACTGGGAGTTATATACTACACAGCGCTATGCAGATATAGCTGAGATATAAAACAGGCAGCTGGTTCATATAGACATCAAAGCCTGCATACAAGTAACACTAGGAGCATTCCTTGGAATTGTATACTAAGTCTCATTCTTCCTTCTCTTCACCGAAGTGGCCTTGGAACTAGCCCACACATGTAACCAAGAGCTCCAGCCTACCAGAATGGAGGCTGAAACACCATGCACATTGTGAAATCACTAGTAAACCTCTTCAGACTCTGTTCAGCATCTTGGCCAAAGGTTATACCTACACAGCTTAAAAAAACATCACTAGCCTTTTGCCATCTCCCTCCAAAAGTCTCTGGCTAGCCTATGGTGGCCCTGATGCTGCAGTGGTCTGATGGTCATTCAGTTGCTCATGTGTTACAGGAAGCTAGTATGTGCATGCTTTGCAGGGACACTGTCAGTCAATTGTCATTTTCCTGCCTTCCCTGGCACCCAGAGTAGGAACACATCTCTCAGGTTGAGCCTCCTGCTCACCTGCTTGGCAAGGATCCTCGCTGTTAGCCTCACGGTCTCTGAGGGATTCCAGTTCTGCCCAAAAGCACACATAGCAGAACACTCCAGCTTGTGCATTGGCCAGTCTTCCTTCTGAAAATGTAGAAAAATAATGAAAAAAAAGGAAAAAAAAAAGCCATGAAGATAAAGTGATGAAAAAGAGGATGCAGAAAGTCCTGCCACATCCTAGAGGTCAAGTGAAATGTGTTTCCTTTAACAAAATAAGATGACGCTCACTAAATCTGAACAAAAGCTGGAGTCACATATAAGGGGTGCAGCTATCCTGCTTTGTTCCAACAAATCCACAAGGGATAAGTTAAGGTCAGAACATCTTCATTTATTCAATGGAAAAAAAAAATACAAAGGAACGAAATGACAAAGAAGCAAACAGACAACATGATTTATAAATCACCAGTTCTTATTGTTCAGATCAAGCACGTGAGGACAGAGGAGGTCTGAGCTTGATGGCTTTATTGGGTTCATTTCCATTTAATACCTTGGCCCCTCATTACAAGGCGACCCTGGTGTAATCAGGAGAAATGCATCTAAAGTCAATGGATTCACAATCACTGTAAGAATCAGTACATGGAAGGCCAGAAACAGACCTACTGAATTATCAGGTTGTTTCCTTAGATGGTGTAGAATAAGAGTAGAACCAGGCAATAAACCCACACTAATAAATACAAACAGGTTTTAGTTAAGAATGTTAAGCAGATTCCTAGCTCGACATACAGTAACACTTGGAGCAATGGCACAAGCCACTGGGCTTTTAGCACTCTACAGATTTCCTCCAGAGCAACAGAATCTTTCAAAGATGAGCACAGAATCACAGATTTACACTGCACTAGCTGTCCTCAGACTGCATCAAAATTCATCTTCTTTATTCAAATAGAAAAATAAGAATATTTCCACATTTGAGCAACGCAGTTATTCAGTTCTGTATCTCACCTCAGACACCCATTTTTATAGTACCGCGTCAGAACAGACCTAGAGTGTTCTGCCTCTACAGCATCAACTTGGGGATGTTGGGCAGCATCAACTTTTGCTTTCAGACCAGATTTAAACTGGTGGAAAATGGTAGCAGAGGAAAGAAAACACAATAAATCCCACAAACGTATAACTGCTTGAAACTGAAAACCTGAAAAGCTTTTTTGCTGTTTCCACAAAGTTCTTAATTCCCCTTCCTGTGATTCACCCACTGCAACAAAAAATTAAAACCAAATAAATCAATATACATCAGAGTGAATGAGGAGCAGGAACAAAAGAAACAGTTTCCCTCAGCTACCTAATCACTGAGGACAAGGGCCATTTAAGACACTCTAGATTACCTAAAACATCTATGTGTTGTGGAGAGGGACTCTTCATCAGGGACTATAATGACAGGAGAAGAGATGATGGGTTCAAACTTAAGCAGGGGAAGTTCAGGATAGATATAAGGGAGAAGTGCTTCCATGTGAGGGTGGTGAGGTGCTGGAACAGGCTGCCCAGAGAAGCTGTGTCTGCCTCATCCGTGGCAGTGTTAAAGGCCAGGTTGGACAGAGCCTTGGGAAACACGGTCTAGTGTCAGGTGTCCCTGACGGTGGCAGGGGGTTGGAACTGGATGATCTTAAGGTCCTTTTCAACCTAAACCATTCTATGATTCTACATAGGAGCAGTAAATACGATTCAGGTCTACTGGAGACACATCCCTTGTAGGAGCTACAGCTGAAGGTCACATAGGACAACACAAGGCACCTCAAAAGAACAGATGAATAAGGATTTTCAGTGTCTCCTGCTTTGGCTGGTCCATTTATTTAGATGGTTTTGCAGGTCAGGACAAAAGCTGAGATCGTAAGTTTCAGAGTTTGCACACCAAAAACTCTTCCATTAAGCCCAGCTGTTTAAATTGCTCTGGGCATGAACAGCTTTAAGAGTTTTATTAGGGTAAAAAAGATGAACCCCACCCCAGCCTGGTGTAGAATTTGAAGCAGTACAGCACTGCAAGGATATTCAACCCTTCCCAATGTCAACTTCATTGTCCTTGATACCTCAGTACAGTACTTCAGAAAAAACTCTACATATAGGCTGCTTGAAATAAGCTCAAGTGTAAATGTTCTAAGAGGATGCAGCAATACAGACCAGGAGAACCAAAAATAGTATATTACACTGTAATCACGTCATGTGAAATTACACTCTGAGCTCTCCTACAGCTGTCACACTACAAAATAAATCCCCAGATAGGTCTAAGTATGTCCCAAGACCTTTTTCCTGATAGCTTCTTTCTTAGGCTAAAGACTAAGAAGGGAAAGAGATCTCATCTCTTATCCCATCTTGCATACCCATGACATTCACCAACTCCAGTGTGATTGCTGGATGTACAAAAAGTGAAGGCACAGAACCTGAAGTCTTGCAGGACCCACACTTGTATGCACCAGTGAATTAAACAGGAGATATTACCCAATGAAAGGAAACATCAAAATGCAAAAATCACATGCCTGTCTCAAACCAGTGGTTTTAAAAACACATGGGTTCCCTTCATTCTTTGCACATTGTTAATTAAAATCTTTCCCCAGGCAGAATCACACTGTGTTATATGAACTAGTAGGGAGGTTAAAGGGACAAGATAGGGCTGATTTGTGCAAAATGAGATAAAAGCCTGAAACACCACAAGAAAAGAGAGTACTGATGACTGAGTAATACCTGGCTGGAAACACTGTGGCAGCAGTTTTCCCTGCAAGCACAGCAGGGCTGTATTTTGTATTCTTTTCCACCTTTCTCTCTATGTAGTTTGAATTATAACAAGTAGCATTGTTCTAGCTGAACCTTTGATGATACATTAATGATATTTTCTTCCTATTTTTATAACTTCCACAGTATTTTCCCCATAATTTACAAGTTAGTGATAACATTTGAGGAAGGGAAGTTCTTTCAAGCTTATGCTTTTCACACCAAAGCATGAAAACCACCTTCTCCACCAAGTTCTTCAACTTGACTCCACCATCAAAGACTACTGAATTCATTCCCAGAACACTGTCGTATAGCTCAGGAAAAAAACAACCCAAACAAAAAACAACCAACCAAAACTGTGATACCTTAAAAAATGAGACTCAAGTCACAACAATTTCTGTTCTATTTCATTTGATGGAAAATAAACCCACACGAATACCAGACAGAAGTGCTGGGCAAGCAAGTATAGAGTTCAGCTCACTTCTTCAACAGCTTATAGCCTAATTATGTTCAAATGGCATCCAACTCTCCAGTCTAATTTCAGTGAGGCAACTTCCAATGCCCAATATTAACAGGTAAAGTACTCTGATAGAGTCCTCACCAAGCAGTGAAGGTAAGAGCTTCACATGACTTCATCACAGCCATCCCTCCCTACTACTATCATTTACCAAATGCTGGGCCACAAAGGATGCCTGACTTCCATGGCTTAGTGTTCATATGGTTCAGAAGAGGTGATCAGCAAAGAAAATTACACTGAGAAAGTTTTTGGATAGTGGGACAAACACATCCCCAAAGCAATCTTAAGCAGGGTCTTGCAGTGTCAGATCTCCCTCGTGCAGAACCATTGCAGCAAGAAGTTTGTATTTTCTCTACAGCTCATCACAGAGGAGTGGGCAATTTCTGCAAGGCCCCATTTGAAACACATCTGCTTGATGGTGATTCTACAGGTCTACAACTACATTTTGAAGCTTTCTAGTTAAAAATACGCATTTCCCTTACTCCAGAAATACCAACTACAGCACTCTTTACCACAACATGCTCGGAAAAAAAGAGCAAATATTTGTTTGCAATGTATTTGAAATATGGTAAATCATGACAAAAACACCTCTTTCTGAACTTTGTCCAGCTGATCTCCACTCTGTCTGGGACAAATAAGAGCTATGTGTAATAACAGATACAGGAGCTTCGGTAGCTGGTTCAAGTTCACAGATTCCACAATTGCAACCACATAACCCTCTTAAAACATTTCTCTTCAGAGTGTTTCAGCAGCTAATTTCTGAGGAGAAAAAATGAGCACAGGTCTCCTGTTGTTCCACCAAAATTACTATAATTTAAGAAGTCAAGACCCAAACAGCTGCAGATGGGGTCTGAAAGCCGCTATGTAATAACAGGCCTGTGCTTCGAGGAGGCAAGAGTGGAGAGCAGAACAGTATGGATCAGCTGGAAATCACAAACCCTTTTAAAAGGAGAACTGGATTAGGGGCTGGGAAAAAACAAAGGCAGTAAACCCAGGCTGGATCCTACCAATCCACAGAACATTCCAAGGCAGCAAGGACATGCAGTGAAGACAATGCTCACTCTCACATGCCCTGCATCTGTGACTGCATCTATACCTATGCAAAGATCCAGCTTAATACAGGTCAAACTTAAGGTTAGTGATCTAAAAAACAACATAATAGACCAGAACAGGCAAAAGACATGTTATCACTAAGAAATGTGCCAGGGCCAGCATGTGTGCAAATATACGTGTACAGAGAGCCCTAAACAAACTAGCCACTGTATCACTTTAAGACTTTGTCTTCCCTAGGTTCAGTCCCTCACATTCCAATGTGACACCACGCCAGTAACCAGGGCAAAGGAATTACCCTGCAAAGCAGGACATGATCCATGCATCAAACACCTAGAGATATGGCATGAGATGCACTCATTTCATCGAGCCAATGTATCTTTTTTGTGTACCTATTCCTAATCTCAGCAACACTGATAAATTTCATCAGACTGACCCAGAAACATGGAACATACTGTTATATCAGCTAAGGAGTCAAAAGCCATATGCACAGCACCAGTAAGAGTGAAGCGCTAGTACCTATGCTTGACATACAATTGTCCAGACATCACAACATCTAATAATCGCCTTTATATCTAAATCATCATACTACATACCAAGGGACTTGGAGGTAAATGCAAAGGACCATGGATTAGCACATGTAAGTTCTACTACTTCCACCATGACATCTACTTGCTGTTTTTAATGGCACAAATCACTGAGCTTTCCTACTTCAGTAAATCTTCCTTACCTGCTTCATAAACCATTGTGAATTTTATATAGTAAAAGACACTCACAATCTCAGGTATGAAGCACTACACAGCCAGTAAATTGTTTTGTTCAAGTATATTCTTCCCTTACCTATATGAAATACTGTCATATGGAAACATTTCTTACAAGTAAGCATTTCTTATGAATGAATCATGGGGTTTCTCTTCACAATCTCTACGACTCATCCAGATTCCTCTCCAGAGCCTAAAGGAGCTCATACAATAAGTGCTTGCTTTCTTCCCGTCCATGACAGGCTGTCAGCCTTTCAAAACTCCATAAACTATTGCAAATTTTGTTAAAAACTTTTTTCTTTTGGGCATTTCAGTCCTCCTGGTGCTTCAAAACCAAAAGGCCATTTGATTCACCCACAGTTCACTAAAGCACTGTGGGAAAGCAAGAATGTGGGGAGGCAAGAGAAGGAAAACTAAGGGTAAACCTGGTTAGCTTTGAAACTTGCGCAACAGGAGAGCAAGATACACCCTTGAAATAAAACTGGGAGCCACCTCCAAAGTGCTCAGGAACTTAACACATGCAATCACAATACATCTGTCCAGATAATGACAATGGAGAACATTTTGCTTGCAACCCACACACTCAACACCACGCCATCATGTAGGAGGTTTGGCTTATTTATAGCTAACATGTAGCTACGTGCCAGATCTTTGGTGACTCAAATCCTTCACAAGCACTGCCCCATACCCTGTGCTCAGTACCACAGATCTTACATAGCTTACATTATTTAGCTAACAATCCACTTGAGTTTTTCCACACATAAGCTGGATAGTTCTTCCCTACTGAGCTGACAGCACACAAAGGCTAGATACTAGTTCTGGTCAAAAATACTGTTTTGAAAGGTGCTTACTCTAGTTTACCGAAGTAAAAATGGAACTAAAATTGCATGCAAATATTTTCATAGAATAGTTAGGGTTGGAAAGGACCTTAAGATCATCTAGTTCCAATTCTGGGTGTCTTCAGATTGCTCTACCTCAGTGTATGCTTACATTGTTTCCAGGAGCTCTTAGAAAACAACGTACACAAAAAGAACAAAAGTTACCAGAGTGAGTGAACAAGTTAGGGAGAAAGCATGGTAGGTTTCAACTGGTTATGACCACCGTCAGCTGTGACCATCTAAAATATTTGCAGAGTCCAAATAAACATCCAGAATAAAGCCTCCTAAAGATGGCTGTTAAGTGATATGATTTTTTTCCATTAGACACAGACTCTCTCACGAGTATAGGGAGCTAACGTTTAATCATCTGGTTTGTGCTTAAAGAAAGAAGCAATAAAGACATAATTAGTGGGCTGACAGGCAGCTCTAATCAAAGTCTCAGTGGTACCAAGCCCTGGAGCTACTGATCTTGAAAGACTCATGCAGACCATGTCCAAATCCTGTAATTGTCCAGTGTACAACTCCATGGTCAGCATCTGGGGGTTGCTGAGATTGGCTGCACTACTATTAACCACAGCTACAATTAGAGACTATCATTGGCATACAAAAACAGGAGCTCAGCAACCCCCACCCTCTTTCCCCCCCAACATCCTTACAAAGTGTGTTAACATACCTGACATTCCACATTGCAGTAAAAGGCCTGCTTACATCTTCCACACTTGGACAATCCTTCTTTCCTTAAAGAGAAAAGAGAAGTTATTCTAGCCTATAAATCAGAATGAAAAATCAATGCACACCCTCTATCACCTTGTGCACAGTATTTTGCATTCCACAATAAAAACTGTATCTTCTTCAGAAGACTACAACTACAGCTTGAACCCCTTCTTCTGAGTGCAGACACGATGTTAAGTTTCAAAAGCAAGCTTTTCCTAGCAACTCCTATTATGCAAAAGCACTCTGTTGTCCTGATAAACTGCTGGGCTTGGAAATGTGCTATTCTCTGCTGTCGGACAGACAGCATCATTTTTTGCCACTATATGATGCATAGTGATAGCTCACTTTTCCTTGTTTTCCGAACTTCCAAATTGCTTTGCATATTTCCCCATCAGTATTAATCCTTTTCTTCTGCTCTGACAGTACCATTACTTCTGACTGGTTACAGAAAGCATGATGTTGTTTCACCAATAACTTCATCCCAACACCAAGAAAACACAGAGTCATAGAACAGTTAGGGTTGGAAAGGACCTTAGGAACATCAAGTTCTAATTCCCTGCCATGGGCAGGGACACCTTGCACTAAACCATATCACCCAAGACTCCATTCAACCTAGCCTTGAACACTGCCAGGGAAGGAGCAACACATTCCAGTGCCTCACCACCAGCAAAGTGGCGAGTAAAGAACTTCTTCCTTATATCTAAACCTGAACTTCCTCTGTTTAAGTTTGAATCACATTGCATTATTAAATACACTGTTTGATCTACTGTTGCCACATTGAAAACATAGATATTGGACCACATGTTAGCAGGGCAGTACAGGCTAAGGTGACCTAAAGCTCACACTCTCTTTTTTTTAATATTTGTATGTATCTCAACACAGGGAACTGCCAAAAGAGAGTTCCTTTTCTGCCTCGAGGTGCATGTATTATAGCAGATTCCATCAAAAATAAAGCATATGTTACCAAGCATGTGATGTTTTGCTGTGACAGCAATAGGGATCTCTCAGCAGCATTCAGTAGTCTACACACCCTCCCAGGTATAAGCGGCAAAACATTGTCTTAAACTGAGGTAAAGACACTGGAGTAAACCAGGGCAAGTGTCCTTGTACAATACTACAGTACTCAACACTTCAGAGACCACTGGCACTTGCAGTCCATCAAGTGTAGCAAGCCTTGACATTCTCCGATTGCTCTTGCAAAGTAGAAGGCACAGTATAAGCGAGCCAGGCTAACATCAAGACTCTGCTTGCTGACAGTGTATAGGTAATTAAAGCAACACATGCTATTAGATGCAAATACAAATCTAGTCCCACTTTGTCCATTTTACTACAGCAGTTCTACAGCCACTTAGCAAAGACTAGTGCTGAGCCCACAGCCCTCTTCCTAAAACTCTGCAAGTTCAAGAATGTGCTAGCTCAGTGCTAACACAATTGGGGACAGTCACAAAACGCACTTCCGAGCACTGGCAGATCAAGTTCAATCATGAGATACCCTTCCTCTTAGTGGAACCTCATCACATAGGTGTGAAATAGGTTTCAGACTGCTCCACTGCAACTGCACTGGATTCAGAACATTCGTTGCTCACTGTGCTCCTCTTGAGCTCTACGTAAAAGCTGGCACACAGAACAAGCAGCATTTAAATAGTCTGCTCCTGGAGGTGATCTTTATAAGCTGTAACTATTATATCTACAATAGTGCTTCACATCAATGAAGCACGAGAAACATTCTTTGGTCCTCTACAGAGATAAATCTTCTGGAAGTGACAAACAAAACCAGCCAATTCCCCACAGGGGAATTTGTGGTTAGGCATAAAAGGAAAAACAAACAAACAAACCAGAGCTACAAAAAGTCATCACTGTGAAAGAGAAGAAAATCACCTCAGCTTCAGTTCTTCTGTTCTTCAAATTAATGGGACTTGCTTCACTAGGAACTATATTTGGTGCAAAGACAGGGTTGAATAAAGTAATATAAGTAGATAATGTAATGAGGAAAGAAAACAGACAAGGTCAAAGAGATGAAAATTGAAAGCATAAGTGAGTTAATATGAAAGGACAAGAGATGAAGAGACCTACTAAAGTGTAGTCACTATATTCTTCAGTCTGACTCACCGTCTACATATTCAAGCAATACATATTGACAGAAATAGCAGAAGTACAACAGTTGCTTTCTTTCACCCAAACACTAACCCTTGCTCTGAGTAATAACCAGGTAAGCACTGTGATTCCTCAGCAAGCTGCCAGGACTCAGGGAAGCCCTATACCTCTCAAACACATGGGATGGTGCACCGTGACATGCCACACTGTCACATCTATGCCCAGTGTTCCAACGATAACCCTGCAGCAGCTGACAGAGAGGTTGCAATACCCAGCGCAGGTCAAACCATCCCTCCACACAACCACTGAGCCCCCAGAACCCCCGAGCACCCCCCAGCCTGCCAGAGCCTGGTGCTGGCACTGAAACCTAGGAACGGAATGACATACACAAGGAAACATTTGTTTAAGCCAGTACCAGGGCAGCACGCCTGCGTCAGCAGCACTGGGGTTTAAATGCTCACAGCCACGCGAGGATGAACCTCCCACACTGCCTATGCTTTGCCATAGGAATTTGAAAGATGAAGGTTTCAGAGCAGCAGAAATATACAGAGTATTTCTGTATGTTTCAGATATATACGTTCTGTTCATGCATATTCCATTCTCACCAACAGAAAACAGGAATTAGGCAATTACAGACCCTTTCTCAACTATCAAGACTTCATTAAAGTAGATGAATATTATGTCACTACAAAACCACGAGGATCAGTGAAAGTTCCCGTAGCTGCAAGATGACACGTGTACTCAGAGGACGTGAAGAGCAAAGCTCTTTCATTTTATCTTCTCTCTCCCGAACAGTTGAGCAAAGAAAACCACTTTTGAGCCAAGTTTCGACACGGCACTGCCACCAGAGCACCCCGAGCAGAGGAGCAGGATAAGTGTGCAAAGGCAGGCCTCGCTCTCCCGGCAAACCCTCAGCGAGCCCCGCTGTTACTAACGGGACCAAGGCCCTGTGCCCGCTGCCCGACACCGGGCCGGGGGTCGCGGGTGGGCGCCGTCCGCTGCCAATTGAACCGCGAGCAGCCCCACCGAGGAGCCACCGGCGCCGTGCCCTGGGCCCGCCCCAGGCCTCCCTACCTGCCGAAGCAGCCGTCGCAGTGGCTGCCGCGCTCGCTGGCGGTCAGCACGGCGGTGTAGGCCGGGCAGCTGAAGAGCAGCTCCCCCACGGCGAAGCGCCGCAGAGTCCGCAGCCCTCGGCCTTTGCCGGTACTGGTGAACCTCTCCAGGCCGCACAGCTCCGCCACCATCTCCGACCGCATCCCGCCGGGGGAAAGGCTCTCCGGTTCGTCGGTAGCGGGCGCCGAGGAGGCCGCTGCCGTCTGCCGCTGCCGGCGCGGGGAGCGCCTCCTGCGGGCAGCGGGCGATGAGCCGTTGGGTGCGCGGGCGGGAAGGCGGCTTCCCGATGGGGGAGAGCCCCCCGGGATACAGCCCCCTCGTACGGAGCGGTGTGAGGTGGGACAATGCCCGCACACACCCCACTCAGGTAGGGAAGACCTCCCCGAGACCCATCGGCGAGTGCCTCAGGAAAGGGACTCAGCCCTCCAGTCTCACCCCGCTGTCTGCAGTTCTGCTGTTCAGGTGGCAGTGGGCTTCAGGTGTTGTGGCTGCGTAACAAGGGCTTGGTTTATGTAAGTCTGGTGATGGTTAGGTTTTCCCGATGCCCTTCCTCATTTGTACCACCTGCCGCAGGGCTGTGAGGGCAGATGGGGAAGTTGTGCATCAATACGAGGAAGAACTTTGTGGATGGCAGAGCACTGGAACAGGCTGCAGAGGGGCTGTGGAGCTGGGTTCCCGTGTAACCTGCGCTACGTGGCCCTGCCTTGGCAGAGGGGCTGGATTAGATGTTCTCCTTCCAACCCTAATGATTCTGTGACCCATTCCTGGAGTAGTGTGATGAAGCGAGGCCACTGGAGATGGTGGAGTGGGCAGGAGATGACCAAACTGAGTGGAAATGGCCTATGGAGATGGCCAGCCCACCCTGAGCATTAGGCCAGGGCCTTGTCATGCATGACTTGTGGATGCAAGAGCTTGGTTACTGCTGGAGGATAGAAAGCTGACCATTCTCTCCTAGTATCGTAGGATAATATCCTGTAGCCTGAGCCAAGAATATCCCGTGGAATTAAGGGAAAATAGTCATACAATGGGCTTCGCATTATAATAAATCAGTCAACCAGCAAAGTGACAAAACAAGAAGTCTGACTATGGTAGCAACAGCCACGCTGTAAATAAAACAAACCCTCCAACGACAAGAAAATGCCCAATTTCTACAAAGTAAGAATTTCTATTCTGGAATTGAATGAATCTGTTACTCAAATCCAAATGTAACCCAAGGGAAATCAATAAAGCTGTCGGTATTAAGTGCTACAGCTTTGTGCCTAAGTATTTTGCATATAATTATCAGTTTTAAAACACCCTGATACAACACTAAGAGAATATTCCTTTCAGAAATACAAGTGCATGTGAATGAAATGACATGAAAGTGAATGAAAATAGTTTTGGTGCCACTTGTAGTTCACAAGCAGTATAGACTGATGTAAGCATCTACAGACTGTGATCTCTGCTATCGGTATCTGTGTATGTAGGTTTGTGTTGCATTATTTGGGCAGAAAATCATTGGCAAGTTCCTTTTTTGACTAAATGCACTGAAACTTGAGGCTCAGAATTTTCACAAGAAAGGAAATCTGTAAAATAGAAGTATGGTGAAGAAGCAAGCTTAAAAAAGGAATTACCTTCAGAAGTTCTTTGAGAATGTCACAAAATGAAAGTGACATAAAAATGGATCCAGTAAGTTCAACATGAAAGGACTTGATTCTGATCTTCTTAACAGTGCAGCATGAAAGCCAACCATATCCTGGGCTGCATCAAAAGGAGGGTGACCAGCAGGTCGAAGGAGGTGATCCTGCCCTTCTGCTCTGCTCTCATGAGACCTCACTTGGAGTGTTGTGTGCAATTCTGGTGTCCTCAACATAAAAAGGACATGGAACTGCTGGAACAAGTCCATGAGGATGATCAGGGGACTGGAGCACCTCCCGTGAGAGAGTTGGGGCTGTTCAGCCTGGAGAAGAGAAGACTGCATGGAGAACTCATATCAGCCTTCCAGTATCTGGAGGGGGCCTATAGGGATGCTGGGGAGAGACTCTTCATGAGGCACTGTAGTGATAGGACAAGGGGTAACGGATTCAAACTTAAAAAGGGGAAGCTTAGATTAGATATAAGGAAGAAGTTCTTTACTGTAAGGGTGGTGAGGCACTGCAATGGGTTGCCCAGGGAAGTTGTGAATGCTCCATCACTGGTGGTGTTCAAGGCCGGGTTGGACATAGCCTTGGGTGACATGGTTTAGTGGGAGGTGTCCGTGCCCATGGCAGGGGATTTGGAACTGGATGATCTTAAGGTCTTTTCCAGCCCTAACTATTCTACGATTCTATGATTCCATGATGGCAAATGCTATCACACTCCTGTTCCACATTATCACCCCCGTTGAACAGCTGACAATTTGATTATGCCTCCGGTAATGAGGAAAAATCTGCATTTCAGTATCTCTCTTTTTTAATAAACAGTCATTTAGTTTTAAAAACAAAAATAATAATTTACTAAATAGGCTTTATTCCACCCTGAAAAAAAGTTGCTTTCTGAGAGATAATCAGGGGTTTATTCACCAGAGTAAAATTCAGCACCGGCCTGCAGCCCCATTCAAACCCTCCAGGAGAAATTCAACCAGCTGCCTTCATAGCCTTTAGCTTACTTTGGATGGTTACAAGAAATAAAACTGCTTTGATAAGTTATTAATGAAAACAGTTTTGCAACTACTTTGTTAAGTATATTTATCCTGGCCCCCCTTTTTCTGTATTTATGCAAAACCTGTAAATAAAACATACACTTTTTGGATCTCCCTATTTCATCTCTGGTTTTATACATCAGCAGCAAATCTGAACATGGGTTGTTACGGACCAGTTTGAATGCCTAAATAAATACTGTTTATTGAAAAACACAGACTTGTTAATACATTTCTGAAGATTCTCAAGGCTTTAGCCTTGAATATATCAATATTCATGCAACTGCTGAATAAATGGCCAACACCAGGGAGTTTCAAGCAACCAGAGAAAGACTTGCAGTGCTCTCACTCCCCATTGCTCACAAGATAAGCTGGGGAGTCTGTACCCCACAGGACGTGTTGAGGACCTGGCAGGATTGGGTGATAAAATTATACCCTCACATCTGCAGAGACTTGTACTTCTGATCTTCTCTTTTTTTAACTTCCGTTAGGTCTGTTTTAAATATGAAAGCTGATGGCTCATGAAAGGATGTGAAGTAGGGTATAGGTTTAAGGAAGTCACAGAACAAAGTCTCATGCCTGCTCTTTGAATTCCTTAAAATTAAGGAGTCTTTAGAAGTAGAGCTGTTCACCTTCACTCACAACCTTGGAGCTGCTCTCTGGAAAACTGTGTGTGTTTGACAGGAAAAGATCCACCCCTGTTAGTCACTGTTAGTTAGGCTTAATGACTTAATCTTCCAGAAGCGGGACCGCCGCACCACAGACTGTACTTTGCAGAACGGCTGCATGCCCTGTGCCCAGAGCTGTCTTTTTGTGTTACGTGTCACCACAGACTTTAGCCAGAAAGGTTCTGAACTCAGAAAGAGAGCAGGAGTCACTCGCTAAGACACAGGGCCCTGAGCAAACTGAAGGCTGAGCTGGGAATAAACAATAAAATCAGCTGCAGGGTAGGTACAAGGAACAATCATAGGCCAGCAGCCTGCAGGAAGAGAAAGGACAAAGGAAAATGTATATTGAATGTATATTTAACTTTTCTATATTTACTGCAATGATTTCCAGAGAGAGAAGGTATCTCAACCTTGTCTTTTCCTCCCCAAAAATTAATGGTACCATAGCTGCTTTCAGCTGGCCAGTGCAGGTACCAACAACAGCATAGCTGGGACAGCTAGAAGCATATCCCATGCTGCAGTCCAGGTAACAATAAAGTGTAAGCTCCTTTAAGAGGCTTCGTGGGCAGATTTCACAGCTCTCCCTGCACTCTCCTACTGTAGCTAGGCAGCTGCTTCTTGCATCTCTGCCATGCACTGTTGACATGTTGATAGTACTGACATTGCCCAATCCTGATACACCAACAAAAACGCTCCAGAGATGCCCTGACTCTGTTGATAGGCTGTTTGCCACCTGAGAGGACTGGTGGCAACAGAGAAGCTGGGCTTCAGTCTGTCTTTCCCTTTGAAGACATTTGTGACAGTGAAAGACCCGGAGATCTAGAAGGAGGTTTCTCACTTTTTTCATGAAAGAAACAAACTTCACTGCCCTCACCTGTATAAATATTAACATCCCTACTGCAAGTCTTTAAGGGGAGACAGTGCAGGCTTAGAAGTAGTAAAGACTCAGTTTTCTGCCTAATATATGGAAGTGATTTGCCTGGTTTAAATATATTTTATTGTACTGATTTGATATTTACAAATGTTTTTAGCATGTCGTTACATAAAGGCTGTACACAAATTTCCAAAGACAAAAAGTGACAGCAGCACAAATGTGGTTTCAGGAGCGTATCATGATGACAGAACTGGATGACTGTGGGGAACAGTCAAGGGCAGCTCTTAGGTGTGAATGTGACACTCAGCACTCAGATGCTTGCAGTTCACAATTTGCTTTTATCAGAATCAGCAACCTCACAACTGCCATTCTGTGTTAACTCCAGCCTGCCCCTGGCAGACCTGCATTAGCCTTTGCTTATGGAGCCACGGCAGGACTCCAGCAAACTAAAAAATATAAGATGTCAGATTCTTCACTGGTGTAACTCAGCATCTCTCCAACTGACTTTGAAGGAACAGCACCTGCTTGCTCAAGCTGAGGATCTTACCCGGTGCTACTATAGCATCATTAAGTTGTCACATTCTTGTCCTGCCTCTGCTTTTGTCATCTAGCTGCAACTTTTCTGCGCTGAAGACTAGAGAAGGGTCTTTGATCCTCTGATAACTCCTTGAGACTCCCTAAGATAATTGGCCAGGACATTTCCTGAGTTATCCAGGGTCATTTTATCTGCCCTTTTACTTGGAGAGAGATTACACGCAAAAGAAAAGTCTTGGAGCCTTCACAGATGCGGACGGCTTACATGAGTGCTGCCGTGTATGGTAGGTCAGGCACTCCTCCTGACATGAGGGACACCCCATTGCCACCAGGCCATGCTTAATCTTTTCTGCTACTGATGTGGAGACAGAAACCTTCAGGGTGACCTGGGCCCTACAACTGTATACCTTTTTTGTCCCAGCTCACTGGGGGGTGTTGAAAAAGCAAAGTAGTGAGCTGCTTTTCTGCTGGTGGAGGTATTTACACACTGTAATCAAGCAAACTCTCCATATTCCCTAAAGTTCTCATGATAAGGCATTTTCTTCAGTTCTAAAAATGATTTTTGTAGCTATTTTCCAAACAAGTGCTTTTTTTCAGCTTCATTATAACAGATGCTCACTGAAACTGTGTGGCATTTCAGTAGCCACACAATGCTGTATAAAGATGTAACATCACATCCATATACGTGTTGCTTTTTTATTCAGTGATGACTTCCCAGTGATAACTCATTTCTGAGTTTTGCCACTTAATAAGACCACTGTTCTGTTAGTGGGCATTTCAACAACACTGCACGGAGTTCTTTTTACCCAGGATGGTTAGCAAAATTACATCAAATACCTTACAAATGTCTCGGTTACCTTTTCAGCCAAATTTGTAATCTAATCAGGTTTGTCTGACAAGACCTGTTTTCCATAAACCCATGCTGACTGGCATTAATTGCTTCCTGTCCTTTCATTCTTTATCAGTTGAATCCCATATTCTATTATTTAGCTCCCCCCTCACCTCCCCTCCAGTTTGATATTAGGTTAGCTGGCTTTTATTTACCAAGGTCATCATGTTTGTCCTTGCTGAATACTGGCAAAACATCAGTCTTCTTCCAGTCTTCTGGAATTTCTATATTATTTCAAGACCCATTAAAAATTAACACGTGGAAGGAAGAATCTCCTCCAGCAACTATTTGAGACTCCTCGGGTGCAAGTTATCTGGGCCTGATGAATTACAGGTTTTTATCACAAGTGGATGTTTAACATCCTATTTGGTTACTAATGGACTGAAAAAGGCTTTGGCTGCCTGATATGATACTGCTGTCATCCTACTTTTTCCAGGTCGAGGACAGACATGTTTATTGAATATGGCTTTTTACTGCCTTCATCTGGTAACTGGCTAATTCCATTGCTTATATTTCTTCTGTATATGATGTACTTCAAATACTCTTTTATTTGTTGTCCTTTTTTGGCATTTCTTTGCTGGATATGCAGATATCTTAGGCCTCAATATTCTATGTGTCATAATTCCCCTTTTTCTTCCTTTTGCTGCAAGCCACTGTTCCTTTTTCTAATCTCTGCCCCCTACAAAATGAAATCATAGCTGGAAGAAGAGAGAAGGGGAAGGAAAGAGTTCATTCTATCTTCAGCATCTCCTTAATTATTACTAATATTGCTCTTACTTTCTTACCTTAACATCCTAGCCCACTTTAACTTCATGAATGATTTAGCTGCACCAAGTGCTCTAAAAAGCATTGAGTAGATGGGGTTTGGAAGCCAAAAAGCCTTCCTTAAATATACTCCAGGTAGAAGGGAGTGCCAGCTTCTTCTTATTCCCTTTTCTGGTGTTCCATATTGACTGAGGGGCTCATCTTTCAGCAGGCTAATTCACGTGCACATGGTGGTTTCTATGTCAACCACCACTTCTTTTCCTTCTGTGCCTGCTTTTCTACATGGATGGAAGCTGAGAATACACAGGCTTTTACTGAGAGAAGAGCAGCCATCCATCATCAGGTGACAGGCACTTTCACTTCTTCAAAGATGAAATCTGGTCCAGCAAAGTACTAAATCTTTGTAAGTGACCTCATGATGAGAGGCATCACGCCAGCAGCAGCTGGAAGGCCTCCATATGTGTTTACACAGAAACACAGTGCTTTCCCAGCTTTGCATTTGATACCAGCAAGAACTGTGGGTACAGTCTGCGTATGAAAACAAAGCCAAATGCAGAATATTTTTATTACAATCAATAACTTGAGGATTTCTTAACTCCTTGCAAGATTTTTTCTTTTTGGTGCTGGTTTTGCTTGTTTGGGAACCTTTTGGCTTAGTGGGGAAGGTGTCCTGGGTTCAGCAGTAGCAGCCATTTTTCTCCTCCTTAGTAGCTGGTGCAATGCTGTGTTTTTGACTTTCAGCCTAGAAACAGTGCTGGTAACACCGATGTTCTCAGTTGCTGCTCAGTAACGTTTACTCTGACCAAGGACTTTCCGAGTCTCATGCTCTGCCAGGGAGGAGGGGAAGCCGGGAGGAAGCAGAGACAGAACAGCTGACACAAAGTGACCAAAGAGGAATTCCATACCACAGCACATCATGCCCCCTATATGAACTGGGGGCAGTTACCCGGAAGGGCTAAATCACTGCTCAGGTCAGACCAGGTATCGGTCAGCGGGTGGTGAGCGGTTGTATTCTCTTCCCTTGTTATTTCCCTTATCATTATTATTATTGGTGGCAGCAGCAGTGGTCTGTGTTATACCTCAGTTACTGGACTGCTCTTATCTCAACCTGTGGGAGTTACATTCTTTCAATTCTCCTCCCCATCCCTCCTGGAGCTGAAGGAGGAAGGAGGGGAGGAAAGGAATGAGCAAGCAACTGCATGGTACTGAGTTACCAGCTGGGCTTAAAGCACAACAGAAGGAAAAAGAAAACCCGGATCTGATGGGAGTTTGGGAGCTATGCTGTTAGCTGCTGGCTGAATCTACACTGCTGCTAGGAGAGGATGTGCGGCGCAGACCTGGCCCGAGCGATGAGGAACATGAACAGTCCTGTCCATACTGGCTTTGGGAATTCTTGAGGAAAACATCTGCCAAACTGCCCAGGTACTGTTTTGGGAATGTACTTGAAGTAGTCAGAACAGAGTCAGTGAACTGATCAGGGATTTCATATATTTAGCACTGTGGAGATTTACATTGTGAAAGTCTCTTAGATTCAGGTGCTAGAGCAGCTTGCCCAGGGAAATGGTAAATGCTCCATCCCTGGTAGTGTTCAAGGCTGGGTTGGATCAGGCTTGGAGCAACCTGGTCTAGTTCGAGGTGCTCCTGCACGTGGCAGAAGGTTGGAACTGGATGATCTTAAGGTCTTTTCCAACCCGGGCCATTCTATGATTCTAAGAAATACTTGCTTCTTCCTTCCTTAGTACTTATTATCTTTCAGAATTAAGAGACTGGCAATAGTAATAATAGTAGTTATAAAAAAACAGGGGAACTTTTACCTTCAAGCGTGACTGCAGGTTTATGTTGCTAAGAAGTCAGTGAATGGTGAGAAAGGAAGGCTATGTGGGACTGGGAATTGTCAGACTCCATATATATAGTGGGGCAGCTGGACTGCACAGGGTAAATGGACTGTAGGGCCCAGGCATGTAGAGGGACCAGTGTAGCACACACGATTGACTAGATGGAAAAGAAAATGTTCTTTAAGACAACAATTTGGAAAATTACTATATGCAAGAGAGAAAAATGAGGTTATTCAGCAACAGATTTGGGTAATACAGCTGATTTTAGATTCACCCAAGGATTTGGTGCAAACATGAAACAGAAGTAAAAATGCATTGGAGTGCATGGACAAATATGTCAACCACCTCTGTCCCAGAAAACAACTGCTTTAATAGAAGGTCAGGACCTCTTCAAGCAATAGACAATCAGAAACAGAAATCAGAATCCCCAAACATTAGTGTGGTACTTTTCTTGCACTGCTTGAAGAGGGGTTGGACCTGTCTATACTTCAAGAAAGATTTTAAATGATCAAAAGACAGAAAGCAGAACATACATTAGGATTACAGTATTAAGAGTTGAAAACTGTTCAGCTGGACCCATTGTACCAACTTCAGCAAACACTTGTGATGTGAATGAGACTCTACTGCTCAAGTCAGTCTGGGAAACAGTGTTGAAATCATAGCTCATCAATTCCAAATGTCTTCAGAGAAAATCCACAGAGACAGATCTTGCTTAAAGAAAGGAAAGGAAGAAAATTAGTCAGTGCATAGCTGCTCCTCAAGGGAGTTAAGTAGAAAAAGAAAAGTAAATATTAAAAGATATGCAGAAACTAGATAAATTGAAACAATCATGAAAGCGGCAAGACGTGATAGTGTACTCTCAGGAGTGAAATAAAGATTTGATAGTAAAACGAAATGGGTACATTCTCCATATAAACACTTTGGGTGTTTGAACTCATCCTTTTATATGACATCTGATGATGCTTTGCATGGTATTGAATTGTAATTCATGTATTCAGAGATCTTTTTAGGGCATCAAAGGCATCCTCTTGAGCTAAAGAAACACTTGATGAGTCAAAACTGACACAAAATAGTTGCTGAACAAATCAAGTGTCTCATCTCAAGGAGGGTTGTGGTAATTTGTATTTTTCCTGGGAGTCATTCTTAAAGCCATTTTGCCTGTAACAAATCTTTCTGGGACCTCTTCAAGCCACAAAAGCTGGTATGGGTAATCCTTGAGTCAAGAATCAGTGCTAAAAATACTGTTATATTGATAAGCTAAAGCCTGCCACTTTGCTTTATGCTTCCATCTCCTGCCTCGTCAAGATTAAAACATGGTTACTCTATGAAATTCATAGAAGAGGAAAAAAATAATAGACCACGGGACCTTCACTGTTTCAATTACTTCAACATTTAGTCTTCTATATATTTCTTATTATACCCAGTATTTGCCCTTATAGATGTCTAATTACTTTGATCACTACCTCTGTACATGTAAAAACTGAGTAATGAAAGCCAATTCTTAGACAGCATTTCTTTGGCCACTGTAATTTGTATTGCTCGTCATAAGGTCATATGGAATTTCTTGCAGCCCCCTTCCCTTTGCATGGCATATGTGAAGGCAGTTTTGACAAACAGGGACTATTGAATCCATTATTGTTATAACATTGTTAACTAGGTGACCTTTATAATGAAAAAAGTAACTGAAATTAATGCCGTTTCTCCAGTCCATTTTAAATTCATTTGGCCTCTCATTATTAGCTCAGGCAATTGTCTGAACTATCTTTCCATGGTGGATTGCCACCTTCTGGTTATAAAGGTATCATAGAATCACAGAATCAACCAGGTTGGAAAAGACATTTAAGATCATCAAGTCCAACTGTTCCTCAGCACTGCCAAGGCTACCACTAAACCATGCTACTCTTTTTCAGCTTTCTGTATCAAGCCTGAAGATGAAGAAGAGGCAGATGAAGGGCTGTGCAGAGTCCTGCTCTCTGGGCCTCTGCTGAGTTAAATTAGATGTTCCTTTTTAAACCTAACTTGCTCTGAGCCTGAGTCACTTGCGATCAGGCTGTCACAGCCACCCTCCTGACAGCATCACCATCCCACTGGCACTGACACTGGGTCTTGCCAGAGTGAAACCTTGTCCCTATCTCCAGTGTCCAAATTCCCACCATGATCTGGTCCTTTATATGTGGATCCAGAGACTGTTCAGGAGATAGTGGGGTGGCAACACAGGAACAGTGACTCTAATGGAGCTCATTGGGTGCAGTCGAGGATAAGAGGTGGATAAGGCCAAATTGTGGATTTTTTCACTGATAGGAGATGAAAAAGGAAAGAAACATTTGACAAAACCATGTTAAATGTTGATTGTTCAGCCTTAAAGTGCCTGCTGCCTTTGTGTCCACAGACAAATGCTAAGCAGCCCATTTTGATGGAACTGCTTGAATCAGCACCCAAGACAACTGCGAAGGCCAGATGTGTAAAACTTACATCAGAATTGTGGGGCTAAGATGTGCCAAACACTTCCTGATGTTTTTATTTATCTGAGGAGCTAAATTAACCCTTGCACAACTCAATTCATCTTGAAACATAGTGCTCTGAGGGGACATTCACAAATAGAAGTTTCTATGTACTTATAATTTGTGATTTGCTTCAAAATTGCATTTATAAAAGACTGAAAGCTCAGTTTTCCCCCTCTTCCACACAAGTGTTGTCTCACGAGCCTAATCAAGATGAGAAGGCACTTGCTATTTGTATTTGCTTGCATTTGGCAGTTTACTTACAAGTTTACTGAGCTCACTAACCAAAAGACAAATAATGCCTTTGCCACGTGTGGTAGTAGTACACCTAAAATGATGGAGTTGTAAGCAGTACACACTGTAATATATATCTCTGTACACATTTTGTTACACTTAAAGGAAAATAGAGAGAGAGGGAAAGGGCCTGTTATAGGTCTTTTATGAAAAGTTCTAGGTAACATAATTGGAACAGAAACAAGGGGGTCCTATAGAAATGTAACAGAAATTACTATAAAACCTATGGAGCATTACATCTTTCCTATGAACTTTTTAGAGCCTTTGTATAGAATTTAATAGCAGAGGTATCTGAGCTATAGGATGGTTCAAAAAAAAAAAACCCAAACCCCTGCAAAAACCTTATCATTTTGTGCTAAATTCCACAGGAATTTTCCATAAGGGCTGGGCTGTTTCTGAGGTGTATCCTGTGCGTGTTTCTTCTCTACTCCTGCGGCGAGCTGAACTTTGGTTTTAGTCTGCAGCACATTCTGAATGCACGAGTAGTCTTTTGTAGGTAAAAAAAAGGAGATAGTTCTCTGTCTCATTAATCTGCAGCTTCATGTGGAAGTCTATGCTGTCTTAAACTTCATTGGCAGGTCACCATCCAGCTGCATGAGCCATTGTATTTGAGTTTTAAATGGGGATGTACAATAGGCACCGTACCTTCTGGTGTAAAATATACACTGAAAATCACATACCACTTCCATCAGCAACTGAGGTTTTGTATTATTTCAATGGACTGAGGGCCCTTTTTTAGTGCATGGGGGAGCTAAGAAGGTGTACATAAAGGACTGCATAACAGCATCCTTTCCTGACTTGGTAGAAATGAGAGAAACTACACATTTTTGTTGGTGATATCTGAGGCAGGTAGATTATGTCTGAACCGTGAACATGAAATTAGCTGCGCATTAAATATACTACTTTTAGAAAGCCAACTGGTTCAGATCTTGGAACTTTTCAATTGTTCCTACCTGAAAATGAAAAACAGACTTTGGGAAGATTGCTGCTGAAGCCAATGCAATAAAGATTAGAAGTGACAGAAAGGCACAAGTACCTCCAAATTTAGGAGGGAGAAAAAATGCCCAAACAGTAATAAACCACCATCAGGTCAACAGGTCCATCTACATGAGAAAACCAACATTTAACAGAAGGGCCTCTGAAACTTCTGAAGAGCAGAAGATTGGTAAGAAAGCATTTTTATGGGAAATAAAATGTGCCTTCCTGTCAGGGAGGAAGGGAGTTGCAGGGTGCTTGAGAAATGGAAAAAAGAATGCCATTAAAGCCTGATATGAATAAAGATCAGGTGAGAGAGGATGTCACCCTGTGGCCTTTGGAACTGCATTTCTGCTGCCTCCTGAAATTATGTTTTCCTGAAACAAAGGAACAGTGTTATGGAAAAGTGGGTGCCAGGTACTTTAGGAAAATGAGACACAGCGAAGCGGATAAAAGAGACAAAGACAATAGCAATCGTATGCAATAAAGTGAAGGCAGCTGAGGTCTGAGACAAAGGTGAACATTCTGAGCCAGCAAGATGACTGAAGCAGGGGAAGGAAGGAGGGAAAGGTGATTCACAATAACATTTGAAAGACATCGGCTTGAATATTTATCAATGTCACAGCAAACTTAGCTTGGCAGCCTTGGTGGCTGACTTTGTTCTTTCATAATTTCCCACCCTTAAGATGACAAACAGAAGCGTGATTCAAAGTACAGCTCTTAATGTGAGATCAACACAACCGTGCTCAGGCTCCCATGCCAACTGCACCCTCGTCAGGCAGTTCTATAGCTTTTCCATAGATACAGCTGAGGTATTTACTTGTATCAATATCCCATGGAGTGGATTCAGTCCAGGCAGCGTGGACTGTTGTGCACTTACAGACATCAGGAAACAATAGGCTCCCACCACACAGTGGAACACGCACAAAATACTGCAGCTGCATCAAGTATCTTGCTTGCTCTGAGTCCATTCAAATTCCAGCACAGGTCCTGTGCCCTGGTTAGTGTTCCGCTCCATCTTTACTTTAGGAACAGCTGAAATAACTCTGAAGTGATTAATCCACCTGAATGATGAGGGATACGAAAGCATTCAAATGATTATTTTGTTTTAGCCGATAGTGAAAGCCTAATTTATGCTGCTTTCCTAAGTTATTTCTGCCATAATAATGGTATTCTGAAGTATTTCCTGAAGGTTAAGATGCAGATACTATTAAGTGTCTTGGAGAAGTGCCTAATCGATACATTTTAGAGCTATACTCAATGCTGTATCCCAATTTTTCCAAACTTAAAATTGCAGCCCAGCTCATATCTATAGTAAAGACAGAGCAAATGTCACACTACAAAAAGACAGAAGAAGGAATTTGTCTCATGGTAACATTGGTAGAAGCGGAGTTAACTCCAGATGCCACGCTGCTGTAACCAAGAGCTGAATTTGGCTATTCTTCTTGAATCAGTGCTATCAATAAAAGTCTGCCAAAAACAACCAACTGGTAAATATTAATTTAAACAGAAAAATTGGAAATCAGTTCCACACTGAGTTGCAACACGGGGCCGCTGCATGCTGGCAGCGAGGCGACAATGACACCAAGTGCCAGCAAAATACCTGGAAAGCATTACTTCTGTGTGACATCCAATAAAGATGCCACGCACACCCCGACGTTTTTCAGCAATTAAATATCTGCAAATGAAAGTGCCTCTTTTCCCAATTCCCTGTCTGCAATGGCCAAAATCCGGCCCAGCAGTGCTGTAATAGAAGTTTTTTGGGGTGGCCCCTCTGCACAACAGCTGTTTCGCAGTCTGATAGTAGCATCTCCAACCAGCTGCTTCAGTTTGCTCCTGGCTGTCGCTACTATAGGTTAATAGGAACAGAGGCAGGAGAAGGGCCTAGGCCAGCATAAAGCAGAAATAACAACATTTTCTGCCAAAAGGGAGTGTGGGATAAGAACTTTAATGGGCAAGCAAACAAAGAATCAGACTGAAGCCTGAGGCGCTTCAGTGTGTTGGCAACAGACAAGCAGTCCTGGAACAAGTGCAGCCCAGAGTCTCAATTTGAAATGACTGTGTGGCCCCAGTGCCAAAAAAGTTTGGCTCTGTGTATACATGTGTGCATGTATATCTATATCCCCACACCAAATATGTAGTTGTGATAATCATGTAGTAAATTACAGAGCCATATGATAAACTGCATGTGCCTTTGACCACCTCACCTGCCCTCTGCTAGCTAATCCATCTCCATTTGGATTTACTCTGTCATTCCAAATGGAGGCTTTAATCCTGCAAACACTTATGTGTATGCTTAACTTTAAGCACTTGAGCGGTTCAATTGAAGACAGGTTTGGCTGCGTGTAATTCCAGCATCAGTTCTAGGTGCAATCGTAGTCCTGCCTTTCACTTTCAATGGTAGCAGTCTGGGCTTGTGATTTATATTAGCTGATAGAACACTGTCTCTAGCTCTGGTGCTGACTGCTGATTTGGTGTATGCTGTGGATAAATCCACATTACTCCACTTACACCAATTTACACCAACTAAGAACCTGCCCTGTCGAGAAAGAATAGTGATTGCTAGACCTGATCTACAAACACTAGGTGAGCATCAGACCAAGCATACAATGAGGGCAGGGTGCAAGCACCAGATTTCATATTCCCAAAGGACGGGGTGCAGGCTGATGGTGTTCTACTGTGTGATCTATGCAGCCCCCCCATTTCATGAACATAAGGAAGGTGTTGCAGAGCTTCCATCACCTCCTCTCCTATGGCTTCAGCTCCTGATTTTCTCTCTGCCCACTTCCATAAACTGTGCAGAAAACAAAGAGAAAGGCAGCAGAAGAGAAGTGTAATTGTATACTGCAAAATAACATTCATAAGTCACACAAACACTAAACCCTACGTATAATAAATCTGTCCTTTAGGGACGGTCCTTTCCATGTCATTGTCTGGTACTTATGTTGTTGTTCATCTAGCTAATTACTGCTTTGAAAGGTATAGTCCTGCTGTCATGCCTAGATTAGCAGCAAGTGTTTGGCCAGCTACTTTCTTATCACAGTTGATAATTATTTAATGAGTTCTGTTCTTCCTAGGAAAGCAAGATTGGGATAGAATTGGACTTATTTTATCACAGTAGCATTGCTGCGCCTCTTGGCAGCTTTGACAGCAACAGTGCTGGATTTCAGCAAGACAGAAGAATTTCCATAAGTAGTTCCTGAATCAGTTGGAAGCAACGGGGAAATTAATAGTAATGAGTGAATCTCAATAGATACTGACTCATTACTATGTTAGCTGCCAGTCTTTTCCTGCAGCTGTAACCAGGCTGGAAATTGGGTAATGCTCTTAGCTAAAACAAAGGCCATTATAAGTTAGTTGAATATGTTGCTAAAATGGGAAACCTAACTTTAGATCTCCAGATTTCTCTGGAAGTCACATTATCTTTTAATTTATTTGTGCTGTATAAATCTGTTGATAAATATAAGGGCATCATCAACAGGACCGTCTTTCACATTACCTGTCTGGAAAAGCATTCAGAGCAACAAAGGCAGGTAAAGAGACTTTGTGCTGAGACCAGGTTAGAACAGTGCTGTGCAAAGGCTTAGCATATTTGTAGCTGCCTGCTGCAGTGGGGTGTGTTTTAAAAGCTGTGCAGTAACTGTTCCCATTTTCCCTGCCGGTCTGGAAATTTTAGAAACAAACAGAAAACTGTATGGTAAATGTTAACTCCTTGAAAGCTGATTACAAAAAATAGGACAAGGATTTCGTATTTCATCAGGCGAAGAATACCTGCTGGAAATAAAGATGTTACATTTTCATTGCAAAGTGGGGTTTGATTCAAATGTTTCAAAAATTTCAAAGTCAACACAAAAGCATTTGGGTAAATTTTAAATACCTTTTTTTATGTCATCATTTTACTTCAAGGAAAACTTGAGAGGAAATTTTATTCTGTTTCAGAATAGATGCCCTGGATCCTGGGCTGCATCAAAAGGAGCATGACCAGCAGGTCGAAGGAGGTGATCCTGCCCCTCTGCTCTGCTTTTGTGAGACCTCGCTGGGAGAACTGTGTGCAGTTCTGGTGATATCTGATTTTTTAAAAACATATTAAATCTAATATTTTTCTAAGCAAGATGATATATTCTGTATTAAACTGTTATCCCAAATGAGGACCATGTAATCAAGGGAAGGTTTAGCTGGCTATCTCAATGCATTTTAAGATTACATCAAGGGTTTCGATAACCTGCACTTGCTGAAGTAAGGGAGGAAGGGCATCCCTATCTCTGATATATCCTTTAACCTTCCTTCCCACCTCACTGGCTGAGCTGTGCCATGTTTGCAAAAGGGATGCAACCCTAGAGAGGAGCAGTTCATGAAAGATAAGGCACTGAACAAAACCTAAGTTGAAATACCTCCCAGTCTGAAGGGAGTTTAGGGCTGGATTTGCATCTGATCTTTGCTGCCATTTTCAAGTGAATAGCAACTTTTGCCTATTTCTCCTACCAGAAATGTGTGTTTATATATGTATATATGGCTGCATGCTAAAAGGAGTATCAGAGCTAGTGTTAGAAACGGCTGCTAATAATCTATACGTTGAACTTATTATCCTCTTAGTATTTCCATCCTCATTTCTCTATCCATACATGTAACCAGTGTTTTGATGATATTCAAGGTAGCATCAGAGCTTTGTTTGTTATTTTCTTAATCCAGTTTGGTCTGGACCTGGACTCTACAAAAGGCTCCATCTATGCTCGCTGGTTCTCCACATACTTTGTGCAACCAGGTTGAAACAGGATCTACTTCTCATTAATAAGATGCACAACTCCAACCTGAATGGGAAAGGACATCCCAGAGCTGTATGGCCACAATGTGAGAGTATCCCCATGTCCAGCCGCTATTAATGTGAGTCCCTCTTGCCTCTTCCAGTAAACCTAACCCTTTGTTACCTTCTCTCACTTTTGGCACTATGGCAGAAAGAGATTAAGCCTGTTAGGCAGGTCTTACCAGGCAGACAGTATCTGGAGGAACTTCACCTACTGTACATATCCCAAAGTTAATATCATAAAGTTAAGGGGTAACTCTATTATGTGTTCTGCAATTGTCCAGGCAAATGCAAAACAAGAATCACAAGTGGTTAGAATGAAACCCTTCTCTGCCCTACTTCAGTGCAGTATGACTTCCAACAATGTATTTTCTATGTGTAAAAATCAAAAGGAGCTCTGCCTGCAGAAGAAATACGGGAAACAAGTAAGAAATAGGTAATTGCTTTGTGTCTAAACTAATTAGCAGTGCAAAATGTATGCAGCAATAATGCTCTTCCATTCAAGACATTCTCATTTTATTTTGAACTGAGCACATGGTGTTCTTCTAAAGCCCCGAACATTTACTCATTTCACAGGGGTGACTGACACAGAAGTCAGCATCTTGTGATCAACAGGAAAAGAAAGGAAAAGGAGAACACTAGCTATTCTGATGTCATCTCCCATTGTTATTGTTGTTGTTCCTCCAAATAATGGAATTCTGGAAGCAAGACCGTAAATCTCAAAGCTCAGCATTGTCTCATTCAGAGATCAAGGTCCTTGTTGCTGATTGATTCATGCATTTTTCATTTGGCTAGCTAATATCCTTTAAATGGAACAGACACTCAGGAGTGAAACTGGAGCTATTCTCCCTTCCCCCAGAGGATTTAGCGTATAAGTTAAGCAAGTTCTTATATGATTTTTGGTAGAAAATACCATTTGCAGAAAACAATGAATATTATTCGTCTCTAAAGTCTAACATTAATTTTATCAGCAATAAGCCTGGTGCTCCTGTGCATTAAGAGTTGAATAGTACCTAATTCGTTGAGTTAACCCATTGGAAAGAAGTATAAAGACATCACTTGACATGGGTAAGAGTATCACAATTTTGCCCTTAATGAAGTTTGTAGAAACTGAGAGTGTCCTCTACAAGAATGAGTCTGTAATCCATAGTTTTCTAATTTTATGGCTATGCTCTACCTTCATTTGTAATCTTTAAACAGCCGCATGGCAATAGCCTCATGTAGCTACTTATATTTCATAGAATCATAGAATCATAGAATAGTTAGGGTTGGAAAGGACCTTAAGATCATCCAGTTCCAACCCCCCTGCCATGGGCAGGGACACCTCCCACTAAACCATGCCACCCAAGGCTATGTCCAACCTGGCTTTGAACACCGCCAGCAGTGGAGCATTCACAGCTTCCCTGGGCAACCCATTGCAGCGCCTCACCACCCACTACAGTTTTGGTAATTTTAAAGCTGTATGAGATGGTACAAACAATACAATCCCCAAAAAGGTGTATTTTATTCAAAATTTCAAATGTTAATTTGTTATATGACCATTAGAATATTATTTTTTTTCCTAAGTGCAGATAAAATAGCTGTTCGGGAATTGCAGAACTCGCTAGGCTTGACATGGAATTAAAGAGTCAGCTTTGCTCTAGGGAGTTATTTGTTTTCTCTTCAGACCTTTAGGTAAATTGCAGTTTATCTCAGGCTTATGATATAAACTTCAGTGTCTCAAAGAGTGTTGATGTCTTTTCTCTTTGATCCTGCTTCAGTCTAGCCACATTGCCAGTTCTTCAGAACTCTTACCCTCCTCTTGAATATCAGGATTCCTCAAGCATTCCCTTCTTGCTTTATACCCAAAAGCATAAGCTGAACTTGCACTACCTCCTAAAATACAGCCCAAAAGATATTTGGATTGCTGCTTAGCATGACCAAATCTAAGAGGGGTGCACAGTATCAAGACTGTAGTAGCAGCTCCAATGCCTCTATCCATTTGGAAGCAACATACAGTGCCTGATGGAAGACAGGAATGTAGCCCTTTGCCGATCACATTTCTGGAGGATTCCCACTAAAATCTACTTCATGCCTTATGGCACACTGAATTGCTTGCCATCAGCACTGTTTGAGTGCTGGATTTGGACTCCTGAAGGACCTGAACGGGGTTTTGGGGTCTGGATGACTCCAGTGTGCTCAGAGGGAGGTGAGAAGAATAGAAGTGATCATGGACTTCTAGGAATCCTTGGAAAAACTGAAGAAACCCATGGGTGTCTTCCTTTCCACAGATAAAGGACCCATATGCCTGTTTTCCTGGACATAATAGGCTGTTGGGAAGTGTGCATCAGCAGCTGAGATGTACCCTGCTTTTGTCTGGAAAAAAAACAGAGCAGGAGTCATGAAAACAGCTGAAAGAACTTTCCATTAGAGATAATTCAGTCATCAAAAGAGAAGTCTAACACAAAGAAAGGAACAGTGGAAGACCTAAATAATGTGAACAGAGAATAGTAAGTTAGAAAGAGCTGTCAAATGCTGAATGGGGCATTTGGAGACTGTGCTGCTCTTCCTCCTGGTGTCAAAAATAACACAGTCACAGGATGGTTTGGGTTGGAGAGACCTCAAGATCATCCATGCCCAACCTCTGCCATGGGCAGGGACACCTTCCACTAGACCAGGTTGCTCCAAGCCCCATCCAACCGGGGTAAGAAAAACCCCACTGAAAAAACATTTGATATATTCTGGGCTAGACAAATAACTCATAGTCTGGGGTTGTATCTGTAGTTGAAGGAGGAAGAACATGGCATTTAAGCCAAAAGACAGGGAGAATGCTAAGAATAAAATGTACAGAAAGAATAAAAAGGACATTCTGCAGTATTGTGCCAGGCATTTGTTGGGCTCAGAGCTCTTCTGGTTGAGGTAGGTCCATGTCCACATGCTGAGAGAAGAGCAGCCATGGGACAAGGAAGGTTTTCACATCCAAACAGAGTTCTTACAGTGGCATTGGGGCAAGATGATCTGACCTTCTTCCTGCAGGACTGCGAAGGTTGTTTCCTGCTTGGTCAGAACATTGCCTCTGATGCTGCATCTGTGCTGGTGTTTTGATTGTTATTCTGGTGGATACTGGAAAAAAGATTAAAGTCCTCTGGAAACCGGGGACATTTCTGTAAAAATGAAGTGTTAGAAGAAAGGTTTGGGTTTGTTTTCCTCTTCTCCAAGTTTCCTTTCAGGGAGGGGAAGGCAATTCCATGACCAACTTCGTGTGTCATCTGTTGATTCTTCCTTCAGGCTGAGGAGAAATTGGGGTGTTTCCAGACCTCAGTTCCACAAATCATTTAAGCATGCGTTTAAATGCCTCTCTGTTCAGTCATGCAACCGCAACACCTTCTTAACCCTGCAAGTACACATGGAAGTTTACGGCAAATAAGGTGGAGAGGCACCTAAGAACTGAGTCTGAACCCTATGGAAACCCAAGGCATCATCCTGGCACCAGTAAACTCCTCCGATTACAGTCACCCTCACTAAGTTTTGTGATAAATAGTCCAACATCACAGAGGCGTTTTCAAGGGAAGATAAGGGGCAGGAGATGAGGAGGGCTGATGACAGGTACTGTGCTGTGACTCATGGGCTCTGCCAACCCCCAGCACCTGTATCCACTCCTCCTGGCTGCAGCTTTTGGGAAAAACCCTGGAATAACAAACACAGCTGCACCTGTGCAAACATCTTTGGTTGTGTGTTTTCTTGGGGTGTTTGTAGCCATAGCAATTGAGCATAAAAGAAAGCCCAAAGTTAAAAACCAGCCTGATGTGCCTTGGTTGAGTGAGGTAAATAATGCTAGTGACATCTCACAACTTGGGGTTACTCCTTAGTAGCGCACCATGGATATGTGGGAGCCTGAAGAATTAGCTACCTCAATTAATAGTAAGATTTAAAGTACTATGAATTGGTCTTTAGATCTGATTTTATTGATTTCCAACTCTGGTAAATCTTATGCAGCAATGTTTTTATGTCCTGTACTGCTGAAATTGCAGACCTTTCTGGTGTTTCTTTAAGCCAGCCTGTGGTTTAGACTTTCTTGTCCATCTGGATGGACTTAAATCCAGTGCAACAGGTATTGCTAAATCATGACAGACCCCGTTAGTCACATTGTCCATTTTCCCTGTATTCCTTCCATATGTTAGGGAATCATAGAATCATAGAATAGTTAGGGTTGGAAAGGACCTTAAGATCATCTAGTTCCAACCCCCCTGCTATGGGCAGGGACACCTCACACTAAACCATGTCACCCAAGGCTATGTCCAACCCAGCCTTTGCTATAACTTCCTGACCTCATCTAGAATTTTCTCTGATGCATTTCAACATTCTTATTCCAATCCATGCTCACCTTCTTCATTGGTTTAAGCATAGAGGAAGTGCTCCTTCCCTGAACAACTCCCTGGGAGGGTGGGCAGGAGGGGTTGGTCTTGCTTCACTTTAGCAGCCCATAAATGTCAAGGAACAGTTCCTTTGGGGCTGGTATTTTCTTTGCTCTGTGACAATTTGGACAGCTGGGGCAGAACTGGCAAAGCCTTTGGCACACTTATATGAAAAATACCATTTTTCTGCTTAAATTTGAATCCATTTTCAGGCTCAAATAATTCCAGACCACCTGAAATGAGGAGTTTTAAAGGGTAAGTTATCCAGCTCACACACACGGGCTCACTGAAAGCAGAGGGTTGAGCTATGTGAGAAAGAGTTCTTAGTTGATAGTTGAGACTTGAAATGAAAGGCCAGCATGACGAAAACAAGCTAGACAATTTTAAAGGTGCAGGATCAGATCCTCATATGTGCCACTTGGGTGCCTTTTATTTGTAGTTAGAAAAAAAGTCCTTAATTTCTTTTTAAAATCGAATGCATCTTTAGTCTGATTGCTTTAATCAATTGCTTTCCAGCCTTTCTATAAAGAATGGAAATCTGAGTAACAGAGTTACGTGTGGCCCCAAGTGAGGGAAGGAGGTATTCTTCCAAAGAGCCACAGAGAAGCTTCAAACCCACTGCTACCTCTTGGTGTGTGCTGTCTGTCCCCAGGGTTCTTCAGCTGCAGGCTCCAGGACATCGAACATCATTCTGCTTTCCTGAAGGCCTGTGGAGCTCAGTGCAAACAGAGATTACTCCAAGCTTAGTTGCAAGGCTTTGCTTTATAATCCTAGCCAATGCACAGCAATTTTCCACGTGCTTTGTCAACGCTTACACGGCTTCAGTTGCTGGGATGAAGGGATGAGTTGTTCACCCAGAAAGAGTTAACATTTGCTACCTCACCCTTCTTTCTGCTAGTGAGGCCAGAACAGAGTTAGCAGTCAGCAAACAACTTGCAGGTTGATGGTTTGGGATCCTGCTCACATTTAGTACCTGGGGCACTAAAACTACACTAAGAAATAAACTACTCTTAGCAGCTGATAGAAAGTCCTGATATGAAACTTGCTGCTGAAGTCAATGAGTGTTTTTGCAAAGTGTTGGTGGATACATTGGATGCTTTGCAGAGGACCAGTATGATGTTCAGTTGAATGCATGCCCATTTCCACTTCTGGCTATGGCTATACTAAAACCCATTTCCACTTCTGGCTGTGGCTATATTAAAATCTAATACTATATGAGAGCATGTTACACTCATACAGACACCATTAAACAAGGATTACAGCAGTGCTGTTTTGCCACTTGGCGATTCTTAAATCTATGTGGTAAGAGTTCTGGGATAGAACCTTATGGTGTGGGGTTTTCTTGTTTGTCTTTCTTAACAGTAGTCAAGCAGTCCAGGGACAATGACTATTCACATACAGCAAAACAAGTGCTGCCAGTGAACACTCCCAAGCGCTGACACTTTGGGCACATTTCTTTTATTAGAGGAGATCATAGAACGGTTTGGGTTGGAAAGAACCGTCCACTAGAGCAGGTTGCTCCAAGCCCCTGTGTCCAACGTGGCCTTGAGCACTGCAGGGATGGGGCAGCCACAGCTTCTCTGGGCACCCTG